>JAPFRM010000435.1:0-92419 GCA_030778325.1 Beauveria medogensis
AGATTATATATATATATATTTAAAGAGTGTTACTATTCATACGGGACTATTTTGCTATTTATATACATGATTTATAAGTAGAATTTCCCTACTACCATAGTACCTTATTTTTAGTGTATCCTCTACCAAATAAAAGTACCTTTGTAACATAGTGTCTCGTAGAGTGGATTCTCTGCTTTGAACCATTCTCCCCCCCCCCCCACAGAATGGACAGCTTCCCCCGCTTCGGCCCTTACGACGACGGCAAGCGTGACTGCATATGCTTGTGAGATGCAGTGCAGATTTTAAGCCATTTGAGGGATGGCATGTCTTTCAGATGAGGGGGTTGCTAGTTCTGTACCCAACTTTGAGAGCTAAGACATGTTACACGTCACATTCATTCCTGCATATGTAACATGCACCTTGGAGTCGATACCCGTAGCATTGCGGTTGCAGTCGGCCGGCTCCTGGCCATAGCAGCGGTATGTGGACGCTACATTGTCCATTGAGGGCTTTGATTCCCAGTATTCTGTTCGGGAATGCTTGTACCCCAGAATGCCTGGCGGCAGCTTCGGGATGAGGTCTTTATTTTTGTTTGATGACATGTCAGCTCTTGGTGAAAAGGTACCCCAGATTGGGCGAATTGTAAGTTTTGAGATGGGAAACTTACCATTCGCATGGGTAACTCGGTAGTAAATGCCAGCTTCCACATCGGATGCACCACTAATGCTATCCACATAGCTGGCGAATGCACCGTTGCCGGCTCGCGGCTGACCATATGTATACGCCTGCGTGACATTGTACGGCCCGTTTCGTAGATTGGGGAAAGCTATAGAGACAAGGCCGCCTCCGAGCGAATGGCCTGTCAAAGTCACTGTATAATCCGGATGAGTGCCAAGCAGGCTTGTGAGGTTTCCCTGCACTTGCTCCATCACAGACCTCCACGCAGCCTGGTAGCCTTTGTGCACGCGGCACGATGGGCATCGCACATTGTCCACCTGGTATGGGACGAGCGCAAAATCAAAATTTGTCTCGTTGTCACGGGCGCTCGATGTTCCCGGGATGGCAATGACGAATTCCTTGTATGCGTCCACTTTCCAGATTGAGACTTGCGTGTCCGTGTCCTTGCTCTCGACAAACTGGTACAAAACGCCGGGGATGGACGGACGCGCGCAGATTCCGGTATTAGATAGCTGCGTATAGCCGGCGTATAGAGCCAACTTATCGTAGATGGACCTGTTTACTGTATTACTTTAGAGTCAACATGGCGTCGGCAGCTTTGGACGCAGTTGGGCTGGCCTGACCTAGGGTACGTGAGATAAATGCTTGGTCTCGGACGGGAGCTGCTGCTGCCAGTGCCGCGAAGCCAAGAACGCCGAACAAGGAAAGCATGTTGGACTATGCTTGGCCCAAGGTATCTTACTCGGAACTGACCAGCGAGTGATTAGTTGTGAGCGAGAGAAGAGTAAAGAGAGGGCTGGTTTCAGAGGCTAAACCGTACAGGAGAGAATATATATATACGTAAATCAAAATAGCGATGAATAAATAACTACCGTTTCTTATTACCGAGTAGTATTGCTTGCTTTTCATTTACCCACCTTTCAACTGTCCATGTCTGTGACAGTTTCATGCACAGCAGCCACACCAATTCAGCCGACCGGCTGGAAGCGGAGATGGGCATCGTTACAAGTAACGCTACAACAACAACTTGTCATTTCCTGCGCCAGCTACCGAGTATGTTCAGTGTCTGAGAAAGAAAACTGCCCCTATGCGACAAGAGTGCATTTCCACAAAAAAAAAAAAAAAAAAAAAAAAAAAAAACCGTGTTTTCAGAAACACTGTCTCATTCGCGTGTAGGTTAGCCTAGCTAGCCTACGCGAAAATGTCTAGGATATATGTGAGGATACAACAGGAGAATTTGCTTTTGAGTAGCATTGTATAAGTTGATTTCCCCGCTTACTACATGTTGGATCCCCCGAATCTCATCACCACAAGAGCAGCTGACTTGTCCATCTAAATGTCCCTTTCGGCCCACGACTGGATAATCCCTTCGTTGCTCTCGTCATAAACCTTCATCTCGACCGAGTCACCATTGAGAAATGTGTTGGGCTGCACAAACTTCCATTTTGGACTCGGCTTCGAACAAACAATCTTTCGCCACTCCTCGTAATCGCCGTCCACGGCACAAAGGGGTTCATAGAGCGCCTTGCAAGACGAGACATCTGCGGTGCAGCGCCATATGTGCAGGCGACAGAGGTAGTTGCCCAAAGCGGGCCTACCATGAGACTGCATCTTGGACTTATCAACAAGGATGGTGAGATTGGAAGAGGAAGGATTGTGGTCAACGCGGATGACGCCGCTGCCATCTTGGAGGAGGTGCTTGAAGATGGAGAAATGAGCCTACTAGTGTCAGTGGCCTTCTAATTATCAAGACACCGGATGATAAAAAGGACAAATGATTAAGACACGAATGATACGTACTTGGTGATGAGGCTCACCCCAAGCCTGATTTTCAAAGCTGTAATGCTGCAAAGCTTGAAGACCGTCAACACCAATGTTGAGATAGGTTGCGTAGAGAACTAACAATTATTAGTAGGCATAGATGACGGTTGTGGTGGACATACGCTCGTCGGCTGTAATGTCGCTGCTATCAGAGTAGCCAAAATTTTCTAGCAATTGTTTATTATCCATGAGATACTCGGAAATGAGAATTGCGCGGCATTCTTCGACCGTCCCCGCCAGCTTGCCAAAGACGCTTCCCCAGCTCTGCGATGGCAAATAGTGCAAGTCTACGGGTTGCTTGGTAAGAGGGTTGATGGGAGGGTTATTCTTGTCAAAATTGTAAGTCCCGGGTGCAGTTTCACTGAGAAGTTTCCCACTTCCATGACCGAGTAGCTCGTGGATGGCCGTGGTCAGGAATCGAACAATATGCGTGGTGCGTTTGAAGCGCTGCAGCTCAGACGGATCGACCCAAGGACAAGGTAGATTGGGATTGTTGTTGACACTGAGGCGGTTGGCGAGAACAATATTTTTACAGCCCACGTTCTCGCGAATATCATTGTACTGCTAGATGTTAGCTCGTCCCATCAGGCGAATGGTTGACAAACATTGGGAAGATTGCAGGCCTCAAAGACGACGCTACCACAGAAGGCAAGTGCTACAAGATTAGTAATCATATTAATTCTGGATAGGGAGGCCTACCATGGATACTCGTAAAGTCGGGAGCTTCAAATAGGCTCTTCTCAAATGGTCCCTTACCATCATTGACCCCTTCGACAGCCCACGGGAGTTGCCGAATAAAGATGTCGGAGCTTTCAACCAAACACTTTAATCGTGCTACTTCGTCCTTGTCGGCGATTCCAACCAATGTTTCCCATTCTGATCTTATGCCCGCCGGATCACGATACGGTTCGACGAAACCGATTGCGTGTTCGACCCTCGCAGCTAGGTCGGTGACCCATACTTTCTGTGATTCCCGAAAGGCATCGAGATGGCCAGTCTGAAATGTCTCTATATAATGGCCGAGGAATGCGGATTGCTTGTCGTTGGCAACATACTTTCTCGCCTCACCCAGAGACGATACAACGCTCCTTAGTTCCTTGGCATGATCTCCACGAACGAGATATACGTCGTTTGCCAGAGGCTGCGGCCTCTCGTCTGCCTCAACAGAAGCTTGTAGGATGTGATACAATGGTTTTCCATCCACAACAAGTTTCTGTAGGCGAGTATTCTCAGGCTCAATGGCGTACATAGCCATGACTTTGGATACTTTGGCAACTTCGGCGTGCGAGATTCGTTCTGTGCCAGGATAATAGGCCGACGCTGCGTGGTCGCTGGGATAACCAAGACCAAACGGCGGGACGGCTAGTAACGGCTGCATAATCGTGCTCAATCTCTCAGTGGCGGCGGCGGACATGGTGGCAACTTTTTGCAACACGTCGGGAGTCAAGTCGGGAACAAACTTTCGGTCGCCTTCGCCCTGCCAAGGTCAGCGTTGAGCAAACGATGGCGGCTCACCAAACTTACGTAGTAGTTGCCCAGGTTACAGAGAAACGTTGCAGCGTACTCGAGAAATGCTTGAAGCTCCCGATCGGTGATGTTGCATTCTGTCACCAGTCTACTCCACTGGCCGGCGCAAGCATGATACAGGTCCATGATGAAGTCAAAGATGCCGGGACTTTCGGCGGAAACCTGACGCATGATGATTCTGCTTCCATGCCAGCCCGCCCGCGCCATGTGGTGGGCATAAATTTTCTCGCGTGGCTCGAGGGTATCAAACATGGGTTTGATGAGTATCTGATGCACTGTGGCACCAAGTGCAGGAGCGTGACTCGTCGGAAGAGCCATGGTGTAGCTTTCAGTTGATCGACCTGAATACTCAGAGCTGTCGGGATGAAGTGGTGCAAGGATACGGCCGGCTGCAAGCAAGGAGAAAACAAATGGCGGCCGCCCGCAACAAAGCAAGCCAGAGAATCACGTGGGGTGCGAAAAACTTTGCTCGATTCTTTGATCGAGGATGAACTGAGCAGGAAACCGGCAGATGCGTTACACAAAGCCTGACAAGGCGGGAGGCACGGGCTGCGAAGGCCCGCATAGCGTGTAATCATGGCTACATGCAGCGGAACCAATCGGTCAGTCAAGGCGCATTGTCTTCCCTTAAACATCATCAATAGGCATTAGGTATAGTACTATAGGTACTTGGACGTATTCATGGGCATATGCCTGTCTCAAAGCTGTGACAAAAACTGTGCAGGCCAACAAGTAGAATGGAGTGGATAGGACCACAGAGTGTCAGAACGGCCAGCAATGAGCCAGCAGCCCAACTTCAGCTGACAATCTATTGATTATTCCATTTTTTTTTTCACGGGATGTACCAGGGTAAAGAAGTCTATAAGTTGGGCTGAGGCCGTTCAGGTTGGTCCGCAACACAACAACAAGCTCTTAACTGTTCACCGAATCGACACCAAAGCCTTGCAACAACTTTTGCTGTCAATCCCATGTCTATTGATGGAGAGCCACAGCGTCAAGATCGCGCTGGCGCACAACAGGATGAATATTCGCTCACACAACGCGACTTGGTCAAGCCATCGTGGTGGGAATACCTGCGACGGCAGCGCCCGTCCGAGGTAATCGCGAGACGTTTGCTTTTGGCTCCAGGCCCGACAACTGATTGCGCTTCTTACAGCATCCATTTGGCCTGAATCCATTAAATCAGAAAGAAGGTACGTTGTTCAATGCCACTGCACCGCAGCGACTCACACATGACAGATCTTCGCGCCCAAGCTATCCTGGCGCTGTTCGGGCTGCGTCATGCACAGGCTCAAGACTGGCCCGGTATTGGCATTATATGCAACCTTGTTGAAAAAAGATTTGAGACTTTTCTGCATGATGACTATGCCGTCGTGTGGGAAATCCTCCACAGGCCGAGGCCGTCCGAGTCCTGGTACGGCTGGCACTGGTGTCTCCAAGTGCTCCGTGGCATTCAAGAGCTGTCGTCTTGCGAGGGCTTAAGCGTGGAAAAAGTATACCAGCAGCTAGTCCGACATCGGCAAAAGGAATTCAGCGCCCAAGAGAAGAATCGAGCTTTCCTGGCTATATTCGCCATTCTATGCTGGACATCCATGACAATTCATCCTGATATGCAGCTCCGACAGCCCGACAACTGTCCTCTGGGGTTTCTGGCCCATGGAGTCGGGCCAGAAGGCGTGTCACAGCTAGCCATGAGCCAAACTGCAAGACGACCAATTACAAAAGTGTTCCGCGCGCTAAAAGGCTTGCTGGAGACGTCTGGGCATAACGAATCGCCCGAGGAGACGGCAGGAAATACTACACTGTATGCGGCAAGCATCAACCTTTTCTCGCTAGACACTATCGGGCGCTTCAAGATCAAGTGGGTGGAAGATTTGTCTTCTCATCTCCATTTCGACCGCCAATACCGGATTCTTTCCGTATTTTCCCTCCCAACATTTTGCGTTGCTAGCATCCAAAGGGTGGAACAGATTGGTGCGCTTCAAAGGTGAGTAGATTCGAGAGTAAACACCGTCAACGACTACTTTCTGATGGTGGTGCAAGTATATCATCCGAGCTTCTACCTTCCAGGCTCTCTCCTCAGGGCGTCGAGAAAGACAGCACTTCCATCCACCGCGAAGTGCTGCTGTCCTATCGCCTCATATTCGGTCAATCATCTGGGTCTCGCAGCCTGGCCTCGAAGCTGATCAGTAAGCTAAAGGAGACTTCAGACGACATCGACCCTTTCCTCCACACAATCTGCAGCACTTCCATCTCCAGATCTCGCCTTGTGCGGCGCTTTGCGAGGCCAAGGATTCCCGGTACTTTGTTTCCTGCTGCCAACCTCGACCTTGATAATTCGCTCGTCCAGGCCGACACCTACTCCTCCCGAGAAGATTTCCCGCATTTTGGTCACCGTCTCTTGGCTGTGCAACGCTACAACCTGAGCCAACAGCCAAGTCGCGTGCGGGATCTGTGGCGCGACCGAAGGAACCCCCTACAGTGGTACACATTTTGGGCTGTGTTGTGGGTGGGAGGGATCGGCATTATGCTGAGTGTTTTTCAGCTCATTGCAGCGATCATGCAGACGTACTACTCTGCGCCCAAGCCAAGGTCGACAGACTGACGCATAAGAGTCTTGTTTGGCCTTGCTCTGGTTGACAATGCGATGAATTAATGGCCGACCATAGAACGCTCCGTGGCAGGTGGCAGGGGCTCAACTTGAGGATCCGGAAGTAACTAGCCCCCATCGTTTATTTACTGGCGAACCCCTTGCCTTGCTTGGTAGCCCTGTTGTCAAATGGAGGACATGACGGAACATGGAAATGGGCTGAGGTACCCGCTAGAGGGGTAAATTTGTATGGTAGCGCATGTACCCACCCCATAACGCTGATTCTATGCCCAATCATTGTTCCGCGTGACACATGCTATAACCCTTAGAATAGTACTCCGTACGGCCATCAAATACATATTGAGGCTGAGGCGGGTCTGTTTACGCGGCTTTGGCCGATCAGTGATCAATCGCCTGCAACTACATTGGCGGGCAGCCGGAAGAGCATCCTGCCGCAGCATAGCTGGCCAATCCTCGGCCTTGTAAGCATGTCTGAGATGAAACTCATCATCGACTGGGTTCGCTGACTGAATTAAGACCTGCAGCGGCATTGAAGTGGATTCAACCGCGGGCGGCTGTGTCTTTGATTTCTCGCCCCATTGGACTCATTAATTTAATGTTTACTCAGTGCCTGGCGACGAGATGCGCCGCGGTACATGGAGTACGAAGTATCATTCGGCTAGTTTTGCCAATTTCGTACACTTCACTGTCTTTATCAATGTAATGCTTACCAGTTTGCGACAAATATCTTTAAGCCCACTGATCCATGAACAGCAGGGCTCCGCGGCAGTACCAGCCCGCCCACGTCGCTCTCCCTTGCTTCCCGATCTCGATTCAATCTTCACAAACTAGCGTAGCTTGGCTCAATGTACTTGATCGCGAATATCGGTCCACAACGGAGTAAGTGATGGTGGCGGAATTGGCGCTCGAGCTGCTTAAGATTCTATATCCCCCCCTCCCCCCAAAAAAAATAAAAAAAAAAAATAAAAAAAAAAACAATCAAGTCTATTTTCTCAAAAACTCTTAGCCTACATTGTTTGTAAAGCAGCAGGAGGAGTAGGCACAAAATCAGCTCTCATCAATCTTTGGACCATATACTAAATTCCCAACGAGATTTTACTTCCTATCGTACAAAATTAGGCTTTGCTTAGGGTAAGATGATTGTAGACCCTACCGGACAGGTTTGGACTTGGGCTTGGACAGGTCCACGTCGTCGCGCGGATCGAGTGCAATGGTGCCGTGTGAACTCATGCCGTACTTGGCAGGGACCATGCCAGCGTCGCCGTCTGAGATTGTGATTTGCTCCAGTTCCTTCTTTGAAGTCATCAAGTCCGCGTACCACTCCCGCCAGGGCTGGACGAGCTCTTGCTGTGGGGCTTTGTTGGGCATTTTCATCGATGGTGAGTTAGGTGTTACCTCTTGATATATCACTCCAGGTTGAGGAAGGCCCTAGAGCGTTTTATAGAGTCTGACTGCTTGTGATAAGTCGTATTTGCCATGTCCTACGGTGACTTCTACCCTTCGATCATGGAGGATTGGCCATGCTCGCGAGTGTGGGAGGGGTGTTGCCTGAAGAGGTGTGTTACTTTGAGAGGGTGTACCCAAATCACAGACACACACCTCACGATGGGGGTATAGACAACCTTCGGATAAGATGTTGCCCGCAATCTTTTTGCCGATAGCAAGGCCTCGTCCATATAAAATAATAGGCTGTCGTTGATGGAGACCATTCAATTACTGGCTTGGTTGCTGCTTTCAAAACTCAAACACCAGCAAGATGGAGACTTCCATCTCGTATCTTCGCCACGATCCCATTTTTGATACCGAGAAGCCGTTCGACATTGACGTACCCGTTAGCCATATTCCCAAGGCGCGTGCGTCCAATCACCAGAACGACGAACGCAATGTGGTAGCTTATCCCCTCACCGATGCTACCCAGTTCAGCTTGGAGAAGCACGGGTTCTGTATTATTCGGGCTAAAACAAAGCTGAACCACGATCTTGCCCTGAAACGCAAGAGAGAAGTACAAAAGGACTACTGGTACGAGATTGAAGCTATCTTGCACGAGAACTTTCCGCATTATTCAAGGATCGAGTGCTACGATTTCACGGTACGTTACTCGTCAGAAGCGGGCTTGCATTAAAATTTGACCCATCAAAAGATCCGGAAGAGGGATCCAGACTTTCCCATCAACATTCGGACCTACACAAATGTCGAACAGCCAGCACGCCGACCACACAGCGATTGTACTCCTCGTGGAGCACATATGAATCTAGAGCACGCGTTCCCAAACCAGCAAAGTTTCTGGGAGGGAAAGGACTTTGACATTCTAAAGTAAGCTTTCCCTATATATACAGAGAAAAAAGGCAGATTCCGGCAGGCTAACATTTGAACAGTGTTTGGCGTCCACTCCGAGGCCCAAACAACGACTGGCCACTGGCCATGTGTGATTGGCAAACTATCGACCCTGCGAAGGATGTACGAGTCAACGACGCCATTCGACAAGATAGAGTTGATGAGAATGCCATCTTGCATTACAATGAGAATCACAAGTGGTACTTTATGCCTAACCAGACTGAAGATGATCTGATTGTCTTTCGCAATGCTGATTCTTTAGGACAGCGTGCTCGTGAGTCATTCAACCTTGACAGCGGTTTTGGATCAGAAGATGCGCTAACAACTATGTGTTTAAACTTGTCTAGAAGGATTTCATTGTTCTGTTTTTAACCCGAATGCAGCCTGCCAGCGTAGGGAAAGTGTTGAGGTCAGATGTGTCGCCTTTCGTTAAAGTGTTCACGGGTCCAAAGCGGCAAGGAGTCTGACATTACGTATATCTTAATGATAGATCTACCTAGAACAGTTACTCCGCTCATACGTCTTATCTTTTGGTGTCGAATGCTCTAGACACATAGTAAGCTTTGAGTCTAAGGGGGTCAGAGATTGAGTCTGGTATAGTTTGCCTCATGTACTGCAGTATTAGAGATTCTTTCTGATCGGGACCGAGTAGAACCGTTCGGCCTTGAGCCGCGGCATACTACCAGAATTCATAATTCAGGTAGCCAACGCCGTTGGTAATTTGCCTTGATGGTCGGGATAAGAATAATTTCGGCAATTACTTGGCCCATGCCGGAACCCGAGACAGCTACACAACCCTGTGTAACACAGCCTGCGGTAGCCTGCATCTGCAGACTGTCGCCAAGGTCAATAAAATCCTGCAACAAAAGGCGGGCGTATCCATTCTATCAAATGGCGTGCCGGTCACAAGGAAAATGTCTCGAATAGGTCCTGCTTGTTTTCTTTTCAGGGTCAAATCGATGCCCCGGCCAAAGACAGGGACAAGGAACAGGCGTTCACGTTATGCGCACCTTGAGAGTTGTATAGTTATCATCATAATTATTTGTCAACTAGTCTGCATAATAATTTTATCGGACGCTCAGTAATTAAGAGCCTTACCCTAACTTAACAAGCTGTGCCACTATGCTGGACAGATCCTCACGCCGCCAAAGAAGGGATGGGCAAGAATAGCCTCGAATGACAGTCGTGATCCGGCGTTGTAGATTAGAACACCTTGAAGTAGATGATACAAGTCCTGAAGAGCCTGTGGCAGAGGCGTAGTTACCATGGAATCATCGCGCTCGCTCAGGGGTCTTCCAGCATTGCGCACGCGCTGCTTTAGGGAGAGCGTGTCAACTTTCAGACGCCGGCCTTGAGCCTCTTTTGGGGTTCCGTCAGGGAAAAAATATTCTTCTCTCTCCTCCCAGTTCCGCCAGAGAGCATCCGGCGGCTTCCCAAGCATGGCCACCTGGTCCTTTTTCGCGTCATTATTCCAGCCAAAGAGCAGTTTAATGAGAGTTCGGTCAGCGCAAAGCTCATATAAGAGGCAACCAAATGCCCATTGGTCGATAGCATAGGTTATTTGACCACCGAACAGTATTTCGGGCGAAGTGAGGGGCGCCGGTGTGTAAACCACTGGCGGGCACTCGTCGTGATAGAAAGCGGCCCCCAAGTCAATGAGCAGGATCCGATCGGTACGCAGGCGATTCTGCAAAGCCAGTACATCACCAGGGTCGACAGTGTAATCGGGTGCACTGTTGTCTTTGGGCTTGCCATCTTTGCGACGTACTTGGTTTGTGACGGGTTGGCCCATACAAGCATAGAGCTCATCCTGGGTCCAGTCGTCAAAAGGCTGAAGCTGCGACAGAATATTGGACGTGTAGCAATCTGCAAATATTAGAATACATTCAAGAATGCCATTTTCATCAAGGCTTACCAGCATGCGCAATGCCCAGGGTGTGAAGGTATCCCAGACCTTGTGCAATTTGTAGGCCAATCGCTCGGGGCCATTCTAGGTCGTCGTGCGCCAAATGACCAGGCCGTTCTAGACGCTCACCAGCCACTCCAGTCACGAGGCACAAGTGTTTTCCGTTTGGACCATCGATGACAAAGCTATCTCGGAGTCGGATCACAAATTCCCTCCCGGGGTGTTCCACTTGCGCATCAGTAATTTGATGTAGGATGCGAAGCTCTTTGCACTCGGTTGGTAAATCCGCAGACAGCACCTTGAGAGAAACAAAAGCGTTGTTTAGAGTATCTCTAGCAAGCCAGACGGTGGCAAAGCTTCCGGAACCTAATTTGTGCACGATTCGATATTGGCCTTTATTGAGTGTGTCGCCAAGAATGAGGGGGTGAAGACCATTTTCACGGTACCGATTAGGATCCTCGGTAAATTTGGAAGTAGAATGAGCATATTTTCGAGACATTGTGGTATATTGAGGCGGTATTTCGAATAGTGGGAAAGGTTGGGGCGCGAGGTGAAGCCTGACGATGTTATCGAGTTGAGGAACAATCACTGGGGGGTATTGCAGCTGAGGAGGCCACCCTTATATTAGTAACTATTAATAGTAGGTCCTCTTCAACTCAATGAAGTATTCTCTACGGGGGTGGACTGCGGGGTATTGGTACGGAAGGCTCACAAAAACTTTGTTGGGCTACGGATGCTATTCGGGAGACGAATCTATTGCTCAAGTGCCATCATCTTCGATGAACTCGGGTTCTCTTTCTAGATCCCCATGCTCGTTGAACCAGAGTCTCGCAAAGACATGCTTATTTGATCCATGTCCAATCCACTCCTGGCGCTTAAAGTGCACATCAATCCACGGGCCCTGCGATCGGTACCGGTACTTCATAATCATGTCCCTAGTTTCAATGAGCAGGCAGTCGCTTCATTGTATCCACTATGTTCTATCAACGCACTGAACGCACGCGTGGGAGTACCCTCGCGATGTTGCCATCTGCTGGATGTGCTGTGTGATGCGAGATTTCTCTTTGGCATAGCGGAAATCGTCCTCCCAGCCGATAAACTCGACTGTAACCGGTGAAGCCATTCTGGTGCCCAAAAGTTGGCCTTGGCAACAGATCAATGAGTGGCTGTTGGTGTTGAAGTGAAGAGGAAAAAAAAAAATAAAAAAAAAAGATAAGAAGCCGACATGGCAAGTCGGTTAATGCCCACCATTATGTAATAATGGACTCGTTTGTTTGTTTGCTTGTGTGACATGACGACGTGTCAGGGCTTGACAGGTTGCGTGCACGCCACGAATCCTACTGCAGAACATACGGGTACACTGCCGCCTTTCTGTCAACTGACAAGTGTTAAGCATTCTGAAGCACTGCATTGCCCGCCCAGATTCACCTGAATTTCACGCTTAAACTGTCCCCTGCCTGCTACTTCCGGGCTGACAGCTCATTCGGGCGCACAAATCCCCTTTCCGATGGCCTGAATCCTAAAGACTGGCTTTCTGACTCTTTGATATCGTACTCTGACACTCTCCACCATCCTAGTCTCGCCAATTGACCTCTGAATCCCGCTTTCGAAGGCTACAGTCGCCTCTTTACCCTTGCCCTACGCTATGGATCCCTCAGACCTGTAAGCTGCATCAAGGGCTTTGAACCATAGCCGCAGCTCCGCTGACTCTCTACACCTCTACAGGGAACGTTTTTTCGTCGATCGATGGAATAAGACTGTGCTGCAATGCGAAAAAGAACTGGAACCGGATGACCTGGAACGGGTGCGGCAAATAACGTCTTGGGATGCGCTACAATGCGATGCACTAAGCAACGCGCCGCCATATGAAATATCCATCATCGAGCCTAGTCTTGGTCACATGCGCCGTTTTGCCACACTGTTTGACACCGAATTGGCCGTTAATCTCAACGCAGAATTTTTCTGGGGGATTCTCAACCTACTTCTCAAGGTACGCCTACTCGACTGCCCTCAGTGGAATCTTTGTAACGTTCGTCCAGATTACTGCCCAAGACTCGGTGGCCCTCGGCAAGATACCAAGAATGATCAAGTCCTTGAGCTACAAAGCAGAGGCCTTTTCCGTACATTACAAAGTTTCATCAGACAATCGGGACCAGATGAAGGAGGCCTGTTTCGACATTCAAGTTCAGATTGTGCGTTTTTTTGCCGCGTGCATTCAGTCTATGCGGGGTGAAGAAGCAACATCAGCTGCGCGTATGTCTCTTGAGAGGAAGAGCCAATTGATCATGGTAAACTGATAGGAATGACAGATCTGGTAGAGGGGCAGAGCAGCCCTTGGAATCTACTCCAGAGGGCTTTTACTTGTACGAATCAGGAAATTGCAGAGACAATCGCACATGTTGAAAGCTTGGCAGCGGTTCATCCGAGAACCGATCACGCCGCCTCATCAGACATGGCCGCCTTCAGACCGCGCTTTCGCTACTTGATGGTGCCGACTAAAAAGGTCTCCCGTTTCTTCGATAGAGTTGACACTTTCGACAAGATTGATCAGGCCATAGGCGGGCCAGGATCAAGTCCGTCTTTCCGATCTGTGGCTCTGCATGGTCTGGGTGGCATTGGCAAGAGCACTATCGCGGCACGATACATTGAGCGAAAATTCGAAGAACATGAATATGATGCCATTTTTTGGGTTCATGGTGAAAGGACAGCCTCACTACGCCAGAGTTTTACCGACATTGCTTTGCGTTTGAAGTTGGACGGAGCAAAGCCAAACCTTCATGACGACAACCTCATCATTGTTCAGAATTGGCTCCAGCTGACAGGTTCGTATGAAATGATATTCTTTAGCCTCAAAACGTCAGAAGATTAGCAAACGCGCTTCTTTTGTCACTTTTCAACCTTTTCACCGCACCTGACTGTTCCGCTTTTTGAAGACCTCCCTCAATTGCTGCCCAATCCTCTTCAATCGCTGCTCAATATCGTCCTTGTATGATTTCATGCTAATCGTTAGATAGAGTGTAGATGGTTAATCGTATATGATAATGCAGAGTCTGCTGCTGCATTGATGCCATTTTGGCCTGAGGCTAGTCACGGGAGGGCAATCATCACGACTCGAAACCACGCTCTGGCTTACGAACCTGCATCCTCTGGCATCCAGATATCATCTTGGGATGAGCGAGAGGGGTCCGAGTTTCTTCTATTCCTATTGAAAGGTAACATTGGTAGGGACATTGAAGCTGAGGGTCTGTCGGCCTGCGAAATCTCAAAACGGCTCAGTGGTCATGCCCTGGCAATTTCTAATACCGCCGGCCTCATTCAGAGACGATCCTGGTCCATATCGGAGTACATGCGCATATATCTAAAGAATCCCAAAAGAGCCCACCAAACGGAGCTTCAAGCTTTGTGGGACTTTTCCTTCTCAACCTTGGGCAAGAACAGCACAAGGTTTCTCGGTGTCGCGTCTTTCCTCGCCTCGGACAATATTCCACAAGTACTATTCGAGTTTAAACGTGATAGTGACTACCCAAAAGGCCTCGAGTTCTGCACAAATGAGTTAAAGTGAGTCAATACACGAAAAAAATGGGTGAGTACATGGCTGACATGCCACAGTTTTTCCGAGGCCACAGAGCCATTGTTGACTCTTGCCCTGGTGACAAGGGACAGGGATTCTCGGGTGTTTTCTTGCCATCGAATGGTTCAGATGCACTTTCAATACTACCTCTCTCCTGAAGAGCGACGATGTGCTTTTTATCACGCAACAGAGTTGATTCATCGAGCGTTTCCGAAACAGTCTGATCAGAATACAAATCAGCTATATCAGCAGTGGAATGAATGCAATCGACTTGTTGAGCATGTACTCAGTTTGAAGGATCATTTGAAGAAACATCCCGAACTTTGCGATGCGTCAAGTGTCTCGACGTTTTGTGAGCTTTTGCGAGACTGCCAAAGGTCAGTCGGTGGCGAACCATGGCGACATACTAAAGGCTGATGTTAATAGATACCTCTATGAGGCAAATGCGTTGGATGACCTCGAAGATGTCTGCAAAGTAAATCTCTGGGCAGCGGAAAAGATTATAAACAAAGAACAGGCCGTGGATCTCATAGCCTGGACATTATCACTTCAGGCCAGCATGTACGAGAGCATAGGCAAAGTGGAAACTGCCATCGAGCTCAATCTGAGAGGATATGAGATGCGTTTGGCGGAGAAGCCGCTCAAGGGTGGCCTGCTAGGTGGCTTTGAGCAGAACCTGGCTTACAACTACAATACGGCGAACCAACACGAAAAGGCGCTTGAATGGTTTATCAAGTCAAAAGACAGATTGATTGCTTGGAATATTGAAGAGGGAAGAGAAGCGGATTGGCCGACGGTAACCAAGAAGAACACGGCACGGTGCCTTGTTTACCTTGGCCAGCATGACGAGGCAGAAAAACTGCTCAACGATTCAATAACTGGGTTCAAGCAGGAAAAGGTCTTAAACTGGGCCATGCTCGCCTAGTAAGTAAAGATGGATGCTGATATAGTTTCGACATGATGTCAAGTCTGACCCAAGCCAGCGCATACTTTGTCCAGGGAACCCTCGAGCGAAAAACAAACAGACTCGAGGCGGCGGAAGCTAGCTTTATTGAGGCGCAGAACCTATGGATGCGAGGAGATCAGACGAGGTTGCATCCTTTCCAAGCAGGTTGCATATACAAAACTGGCGTGACCTGCCTCGACCAGGGCAAGATTGAAGCAGCCGTGTATGTCCGCGGCGATGACGCCCCGACTGAGTTGTGTGCTAACAACTTGCCCAGCAAACACCTCGGCGAAGCCTTGGCCATGACCAAGTTTCATGTCAATACCATGCCCGCCGAGCACGCACGATGCCTTTTCAAGCTATCGGAAGCTCTGCTTCAAGATTTATACAATGATGGCGATAAGGCCAAAGGTTTGAGGGACGACGCGGAAATGTACCTGTTGCGTAGAGATGCGCAAGCAACCGAATTCGGTAGAGAGGATAGTTATGATTTGTTGGTGCCAATATTTTGGCGATAGGTTTTGGTCAGGATTTTTAACAAACATGTAAATCAACTCTGGTTGCTAACAGCGCGTGTCGCAACCATTTTTGTAAGTGACAAACAAACAATGAAGCAAGATGAATGACGGCGGATCTCTGCCCAAAGCCGCAAGTATCAATCAATTCGATACTTGGCCATACGGGCAGAAAGTGGTGCAGTCACTAACTTGGCAAGACATTTGGCGCTTTCAAGGCTTCAAGTCGAGTCGGAAATTGGGAGCAGCTCGGCAGAGGCGACGGCATAAGCGAAGATGGATGGCATCTAAACTGAGCTACCTACATTTCAGCTCGGTGCAGTGGTCAGAACGTATGAGAAAAGTCGCGCGAATACTGTATTGGGCAAATGTGACGGCATCCAGCCCTGATCAAGTAATCAGTGTGGCTTTATTAGCTAGAAAGACAGTCAAGGCTGGCATTGTTGTATCGTGTACGTAGCGCCGAGTGGGATGATGACAAAAGGGGGAAGTGCAGCGACGTAGCAGGTGACTTGGCATTTGTCCGATACTTCAAACTCCAAACAGAACCAACGAGGTAATATTGATATTCAGTTACCCACTGATCCCACTCATCTAAAATTCCCGTATCTATTTTACCGAGTCTCTGAGTGGGGGGTTCTTAATATTTGCAAATTGCCGACGAACCCATCCAAATCACCGACACGATTCATGTCCTGTCTGTGGGTTTTTCCCCAGCAGTGCTGATCTTTCTCGGGAACAAAGTACGGCAAGGTGTACGTGGAACCCCGCTGGCCGAGGCGGAGTATTCCACTTTAATCCAGATGAAACAGAGCAATATGCCAATAAAAACGTCATGTTGTGCAGATATGAAGGGTGTGATTGATCTCTATAACAGGGTGCTGGGGTCACGGCGTCGCACTGCAAGTCGGGTCCAAGGCCAAGGCTTGATGATGCCTTTTTTCAGCAATCCGAAATACATAACTACTGCATGATATATTATTTGAAATATTTACCCGGAGAGATAAACGACAACTGAGCCCTGGCATGTTGCGAGCCTCAAAGAATTCTGTCGGCTTTAACGAAGACGACTGTGCCAGTTAGTGCCGCACCAATGGCAAGCAGGTTCCGCCTCGAAAAAGAGGTACCAACTACGTAACTAGCTGTCGCTGACGATTCTGGCAAAACCCTCTGTTTCTGTCTGAGATATGAGTCTGTCCAAATAGCAACAAGGGCCTACCACGGAACATGTCTTTAAACACTACTTACCCCGACAAGAACAGCTGCTTTGGAAAAGACCGAAGACAGGGTATCCGTAATTAGTCTGTACTTGCAAAAAGACCGCCGCCAACGGTCCGCCTCAAAACCCCCCACCAAACCGGCGCCGAGTGGGATGCATGCAGCCGAGCCCGGGGCAAAAGAGCGGGGTTGATTGCACAGCAAGTCTACAAATTAGCGAGTATAAAGCTCCAAGTCAATCCTCGTATTTATAGTGTAACAGTGGTTTTGTTCTTTAATTCAATAACTCGCCTCACAAAACGACATCCAAACTACATCCGTCAATAGTAGCCACGTCCTGTCAACACCCATCACACGTCATCTCTCCGCCCCCGGGGCCAATCTCAAGGTCTTCTACAAACTACTCTTCCACCGCCCCCCAAGGCAGAGAACTTGTCCACAGTCATGGCGTCCAGCACTGTTCCCCTCGTCATTGGCGGCCAAGACGTCCTGACCAGCGACACCTTTGACGTCGTCAGCCCAGCCACGGGCAAGCTCCTACACAAGTCGTCCAGCGCCGACGTCGCCGCCGCCGTCGCCGCCGTCGACGCCGCCGCCGGGGCCTTTTCGGCGTGGAGCCGCACGCAGGTGCACGAGCGCCGTGCCATACTGCTCCGCGCCGCCGACATCATCCAGGCGCGCGGCGACGAGCTCAAGACGGCCATGCGGGAGGAGACGGGCAGCGACGATGCCTGGGGGGACCTGAACCTCAGGATTGCGACCGAGACCATCATTCACGCCGCGTCGTGTCTTGTCAACCTCGAAGGGAGGATGCCTGCGATAGCGGATCCCGGTCGCGAGGCGCTCGTCATTAGAGAGCCATACGGTGTCGTGTTTTCCATTGCCCCTTGGTAAGACCCTTTCCCTTCTGTAGTCTCCCACATCATCCGTTGAACTTGTATTACGCAACCCCATTTTCTCCCAAAGCTTTGGTACTAATTCGCCACAGGAACGCCCCAATCCCTCTTGGGATCCGCGCCATCGTCTGGGCCGTCGGGGCCGGCAACACCGTCGTCCTCAAGGGCTCCGAGATGAGCCCCAAGTCCCTGCACGTCGTCTGCTCCGTGCTCTGGGAGGCCGGCCTGCCGCCCGGCGTCCTCAACTTCATCACCAGCGCGCCCGCCAACGCCGCCGCCGTGACGTCCGCCGTCATCGCGCACGCGCACGTCAAAAAGATCAACTTTACCGGCAGCACGACCGTCGGACGCATCATTGCCCAGACGGCCGGCGCGCACCTCAAGCCCGTGCTGCTCGAGCTCGGCGGCAAAGCGCCGTCGATTGTGCTCGAGGACGCGGACCTGGCCCTCGCGGCGCGCCACTGCGCGCTCGGCGCCTTTTTGCACGCCGGCCAGATCTGCATGAGCACGGAGCGCATCCTCGTGCACGAGCGCATCCGGGACGAATTCGCGACGGAGCTAGTCGCCGCGGTCAAAGAGCTGTACGGCGGCGGCGGCGGCGCGAATCAAGATGCGGGCGTGCTCGTCACCGCGGCGGCCGTGGTCAAGAACAAGGCGCTCGTGGCCGACGCGCTGCGCAAAGGCGCGACGCTGCTGTACGGCGACCCGGACGAGGAGCACGAGACGACGACGCGCATGCGGCCGGTCGTGGTGGCCGAGGTGACGCCCAGCATGGACGTGTACAAGACCGAGTCGTTTGGGCCGACCGTGTCGCTCATCAGCTTCAAGGACGAGGCCGACGCCGTGGCGATTGCAAACGACACCGAGTACGGCCTGGCGGCGGCCGTCTTCAGCAAGGACCTGCGGCGCGCGCTGAGCGTGGCCCGTAAGATTGAGACGGGCGCCGTGCACATCAACTCGATGACGCCGCATGACGAGCCCTCGCTGCCGCACGGCGGCGCCAAGGAAAGCGGCTACGGCCGCTTCGGCGCCGGCTTTGACGAGTGGACGCGGACAAAGACGATTACGTTTGACTCGCACCTGCAATAAGAAAAGACTGTTAAATTTGCGGCGGGACAGGAAATACTCATGATTGTTTGCTATACTTGGAGCTGCGAGTTGGCCGCTGGTACGAGTGTCTGATATCAGGGAGCTGCTTTTGATGATTACCGATTTAACGATACCTAAAATGAACTTGTACGTCTCGTCTGAAAGGAAATGCCGTCGTATATGACTCTTACTTCAGCCGCTTGACTTGTGAAAATGAATCTTCAAGTTTGAGAAATGTAGAAATGTCAACAAAACACACAAAATAGTCTCGATACTATAGGGATCGGTTTGTCAAGAAAATTGACCAAAAGAGACAAGTAAATGTACTGTGCGTATAGTTGTATATCCAACATGGGCCAGTTTGAGACCTTTGATACATGGAATGACCTGTGCGCCCCGGGTTTGCTGCCAATGATTCCTGCCAACGCCTCGTAATCAAAAAGAATCCTCCTCGTCTGGCTCCACAATGCGACCTAAAATGAGGCTCTGAACAATCAACTCATCATGTAAAACTCGAACACCTGTACCCGCCTGCGTCGCAGCGGTCGTCTTCTTCTTCTTCTTCGATCTGACGGCGGCAGGCGGCGCCAACACCGCTTCCGCCGTGCCAGTTGACTTGTCAATGTACAGCCACGAAAAGGGGTGACTGCCCTTGGCTCTCTCGGCCAACGCGGCACGACCCTGCTCGACAGTGGCTACGCGGGTAATAGACGGACCAAGCGCCTGACACAGAAAAATGTAGGGCTGCTTTGCTTCGCTCCTGGCCTTTTTGCCGTCCATGACAACGAGCACGCTCTGGCCGTGCAGAAGACGAGGCCGCTGATCAATGGTGTCGGCCAGCAGGGCCGTGGCGGCCGGGTACGGCAGCAGGCAGCGGGAGCGAAATGCATTACCCAACACTGCTGATGTACCAGCACAGAGAAGATATGGCTGCCAGTCGATGAGCGCTCCTTTGTTCAGACACGTGGTGATCCATTGTTGAGCAAGACATGGTAGCCCCAGGGCCAACGCCTGCATGTACTTGGCTTTTCTAGAGTGCCCATCCGCGATGAGAGCGGTGAAGCCACTTTCCATGCCTCGTTGGGACAGAACAAGGTCCATGTTGTCATCGGATGCCCCGTCTGTGAAAGTCATGGATGGCAAGGACTGGAACAGCTCCTGGAAGCCGTCTTGCAAAGCAATACCACCAGCTTGAACTATGCGATTCTCTAGCTTGCCGCGATCTGATGCTACAGAAATGGCAAATACCATGCCTTCGAATAAGTGGCGCTCCTCTCGGTACACAGCGTCGAGATTCTGGCAAATCCTTTGTTTGAAAGTTGTATTAGCACCAGTGTCTGACGGCGTGCGTGGTTGACCAGAAGACTGGAACTCGCCATGCAGTCGCTTCGAGGCGCGGAGGCTCCGTGACGATAGTGTAGGCTGCGGCATCACAGATTCCTTCTCAATCACTCGTCGACGTAGGCTTCGGCTTGGTGTGAGCGCTTGCCCCGTCTCCGCATCAAGACATTTTGACACGACCGATTCCTTAGTTGCAGGCGTAGTCTTTGACGACGGATTCGGCGTATGTGACATTTCACTGAGGGATGATGCTGTAGTGGGAGGCTCTTCACCACTTGGTTGTAGTGGCGTTCTGGGGACCTGCTTTTTCGATTTGGATCGCGTAGCAATTGGTGTCTGTCCCTCGCTTGAAGGAATAGCCTCTTCGATGGGCACATCATCTTCCGCAGCATCACGCTTAGAGGACTCTACTCGTGTCGATGTATGAGAGGTGGAGGAGTCCAGAACGAGATTCCTACGACACCTTCTTGCGTGGCGTCCATAGGTCTTTCGTCTGCCGTCTAGCGGAGGCAATGATGACGGCTCACCGCTACTAAGCGCAAGCTGCTCATCACGGAGAATAGGCAGCTCGGGCTCGGAAGCAGGTGTTCCGGCTCGGTGAGCCTCATCTGCTGGTGTCAACTGTACTGGACTTGTCGCTGGAATCATGTCATAGTCGGCAATATCGGTGACATTTTGATTATGAGCACTGATACTTGTCCTCACGTTGGAAATTTCCTCTGCGGCATCGTCATCTTCCCGGGGTGTTGCCTTGGTCGATTCTAGCGACTGGGGGTTTGAGCCTCGCAATGCCGCAGGAGCGGGGGGTTTGATGGGAGCTCGCTCGTCCTTCTGGTCGACAGACTGGCTGTTCTGTTCCAGACGACGTCGCTTTCCAGTTGCTTCTCCACGATCATTCATCCGAGCTGGTCGGGAAAAAGCAATCTTCTCGAGCTCCTCTCCGGCTCTCGCGCGCTTTCTCTCGATTCGACGTCTTCGTTCCAATTGCTCGACGGTGTCATGTGGGTCGCCATCAAAGGATAGAGCAACGTCGACAGAATCACTGCTAGTCTTGCGTGCCTGTGACTGTTGCATTGGTACGTAGTGCGCAAGCGGCTGTCGTTCTCTCGATCGAGGCCGTGTGGGGGACTCCGGGATTATGTCCTCTTTGATCCCTCTGCTCGATGTTGGCGTCTCCTCGGTAATGATGCTCATACGTGGCCCCTTCAAGACAGTGGCTGGTATCTCCTGGCGATGTTGCGGACTCGAAGATCTATATTGCGTCGGCGAGGAGACATTGGCGCGATTTTTAAGAGGCGATGTCTCGGCAAACTCGAGAGGAATGAAGTCGTACACATTTGGCGACGGTCGGGAAGAGGTCGGGCTGTTCTTAACAGCAGACGTCAGCAGCTGTGTCTGCCCAAACAGTTGTGTACCTCCAAGCGGCGCCGGGGGGGCCTCAAAAGCCCCAGGACCGTCTTTGGGCGCGAAAGGGTTCTTTGACAGAGCCGGTGTTTCGGGTGGAGGCAAGTTCTTATTTTTGTATGGAGTTTGGGTGTTTATCGAGTTCTGTTGAGTGTCATCTGGCAGTCTCCAGCCACCCCGAGCATTTTCGAAGCCGCCGTCTTCGGAGACTTGTGAGGATTGGCGGGGCAAATCGTTGGAAATGCCAAAGTTGACGGCTCCAGTGTCGTCTTCTTCTAGCATTTGGCCTTGAAAATTTGATGCTTGTGTGTCACCGATAGTGACCATGGGTTCGCTTGATGGGGCATTGTATCCCTTGTCATAGTCGCGGCCGTCATTGACTTGGGTTGGCGTCTGCTGGGGTGTTTCTTTTCGCGTCCCGCCCGATGGTTGGGATGTGTGCGGCGACGGCAAATCAACCTCGCCGTCGCCTACCGCTTGGGTAGCTGGTGGCAAAACGGCGTCGGGGAGCAAGGTATCTGGTAATTGGGTTTCCGGGCCATCGTCGCGATGTTCTGCGTCGTGCATTAGTTTGATGTCTGGCCGGCTTTCCGTCGGTTCCTGTTTGACAGTCCGCGGGCGCGGTTTTGGCGGTGGCGGTGGCGCGGGAACGGTAAAAGATCTCTTGGGTTGCCATTAGAATGCAGTCTGATGCGGAAAATCATGGTGTTACTCCATACATAAGTAGCCTGTTCGCTGTGCGTCAGAGATGAACATTCGGGAGCTTGAGCCTGACTTTCGTAGGGATGCGACGGCTTAGGGCGCTTGAAGTCGTGGCCACGGCAGCATTCGGCGTCGTTATCGGGACATGTCAGAGACAGGCGCTGTATTGGAGAGCCTGCGGACTGTATAGATGAACAAGAGAAGTGGTCAGCTTGGTAATTGCTGCTACGCGAACAATGCTGCAGCTGAAGTTTTGCTGGTGAGCCGCATGCAGGGGCGGAGGGGGACCCTGCAGGCAGCAGTGGCTCAGCGCTTCCACTCACCGAGCGTACGCCTAACTCGGCGCGTAAAGCCTCTAGGATGAGCTGGCTGTCTTGGGACTCTTGCCTACATTCCGGCGAGGTTTTTGTCGTTGGCTGTGACACCATCATCGTTGATTGATTGATATCATGGTCTCTTCAAGACTGTGCAACAAATTTCCTCAAATCTAAAGCACGGTGCGCAGGTGTTTGGAACCTCTTGTTAGCGCCTGTCACCGGGTGTCTGTAGGCTGTGGAACGCGCCACGCGACACCACTGTACGCGCTATCACGTGTATCCATTACCTGTTGGTATCGCCTCAACCCCTCGCTTTTGACTTGTTTAATAATAGCTAAAAAAGGCGACTCTTTACATGGGCCAACTAATATCTTCCTCAGAATGCTCCGCCTCGGACATTCGACGTACCAGAATGGCAATGCAGAAAAACGTCAGAGACGAATATTGACAGGACCCCTCCCTATCACTGTCGCTTACAAAGCGTTGAAGTTGGCCCGAGGGCGACCAGCACAGGCAACCAGTCTTCCGAGTCGGACAACCACCCCTCGAAAAAGTGGCATATTTCCGCCCATCCTCTCGGCCATGTCAGGCACACTTTCTCAACCCCTCAATCGAACCTCAAGAATGATCTGGAGCCTTGAGTCAGGGGAACCTTGGGCACATCAGACCATGCCGGGTCTCGCTTGGAGTGTGGGTTTAGCGTCAGCCTTCACGAGTCAACTCTTACGCCACACGCGCCAAGCTAGGCAGGTGTGTTGGCTGATCAGCGCCAGCGAGGCGAGGACGAACTAGAACAAACTATAAATTGACAATCAATTTCCTAGTTGAGTATGTGGCTTTGCTCGTGCGAGGTTCCGGCCGCTCGTAGATACAATACCGTTATCCGGCCACGAGGCGACAGAGATGGCGGGTGAACAAGTCATGGCTGTTCTAGCCAACAAGCTTGCCGCTTTGTTCATGACATTGCCTCGGTTGTGCCGGGTCCAGACCATGATAGAAAGACCAGAAGAAACCTTGAACGGCGCTTTGGCCGGCATGATGGAGCTCTATCATCGGACGGGTGTCCGTGTTCAAGTGTTGATAGCCAGCCAAGAACTTATAAAAGTCTGGTATTGCCAGCCAAGAACTTTTACAAGTCTGGCGAACGGATCTTTATATTCGCAATTCCTTGTTCTGCAAGCTACAGTGTTATTCCTACACATTTAACCTTTCCTCCCCCGTTTATCCACCACCAAGATGAAGTGCTCTGTTGCTCTCGCCCTCACTGCCGCGGCTGCCGCCAGCGCCGACAGCCTGTCCCGCTTCCAGTCCCGTCCGGTAGGCAATGACATTGCCAGGCGCGCAGGCGGCGACTCCAACTGGGGTGGTGCCGTGCTGGAGGGCAGCGGCTGGACGCACGTCACCGGCACCGTGACAGTCCCCGACGTGAGGGGACAGGCGGCCGAGGCCGGAGCCGCGGGCTGGGTCGGCATCGACGGCAGCAAGTGTCGCACCGGCCTGCTGCAGACGGGATTTGCTGTCTTTGGCGACGGCAAGATCGAGGCCTGGTACGAGTGGTTCCCCGAGCCCAGCTACACTTACGACGACCTGAAGGTCAGCGCCGGCGACGAGCTCCGGCTCAGCGTCTACTCGCACGGCCTACACGGCGGCAACTCGACGATTGAGAACCTGACGACGGGCAAGGCGGCCTCGCACACCTTTACCGACATCCCGGACGCCCTGTGCCTGACAGACGCGGAGTGGATTGTTGAGGACTTTAACAAAGGCGACCAGCCGGTCGCGTTTGCAAACTTTGGCGACATGCAGTTTACGGATGCGTATGCCGAGGGAGATGGTGGCAAGGTGACACCCAACGGCGCGCAGATTATGGAGGTCACCGTGGATGGCAAGCCTCACACCGATTGCAGTGCCAATGCTGTTGGCGTGAACTGCACGTACATTTAAATGTTCACTCCTTGAGTGTGTTGTACATAGAGACATGTGGCGCATGGGATGATCAAGGCCTCGCTTGGCTGCGGTTTATAAATTCAAACACCAAACACCAACTTGTGATTTCATCAGTGAAACTTGTTTGACGTTGATTGCCTGACATTGTCTGGTGTGAATATAATGGATCATGACGGATGTTGTTCGATCTGGCCCACCTGAACCGCCCCCAGCGATCAACCCACACGCAGATCTAAATGTGGCATGCGTCATTCATCCCCCCCTGGTTCAAAATCTTTTGGATGCGCTTTATTCCACCACGATGCATTTTAAATTATTCACATGTCGACGTTGATTTCGCAAGTTTCTAGAATAAATCTTTTGTCTGCCAGGACATACGCCATACGCATAATGGCCGCCACGCACAACAATTCACGGCGCAGCGCCAGAGCCGCCGCCACCCCGACAAGGCAGGGCCTGCGCTCGCAGATGCGCATCACCAAGAACAAGTCTACGGCAGCCTCGGAAAAGGCCTCTGTCAAGCGAGAGGTCGAGCAAGAAGTCGAGCGACAAGTCAAGCGAGAAGTGAAGCCAAAGGTCAAGACCGAGGCCGCCGCCACCACTCTCTCCTCCATACCACTGTCCTCTGTCGCAGACGTCAAGCCCTCGCCCTCACCCGCCAAGCCACGGCGCAAATCCAAGCAGACGCGGCACATCACCAGCACGCCGTTCCCCGACTTTGCGCGCCCGACACCCGCCGACTGCACCCTCGCGCACGACATCCTCGTCAGCCTGCACGGCGCACGCGCGCGCCCCGCGCAGGTCGTGGCCTCGCGCACCGCCGCCGGCTGCGGCGACTCGCCGTCGGTGCTGGACGCGCTCGTGCGCACCATTCTCTCGCAAAACACGAGCTCGGCCAACTCGACGCGCGCCAAGCAGAGCATGGACCGCGTCTATGGCGGGTCCGACCGGTGGGAGGCCATTGCCGCGGGCGGGCAGGCCAAGCTGCAGCGCGCCATCCAGAGCGGCGGCCTCGCCGCGACCAAGAGCCGGGTCATTGTCGACATGCTCGCCGCCGTGCGCGCCAGGTACGGCGTGTACTCGCTGGATCACCTGTTCACGGCGGGCGACGCCGAGGCCATGGAGGAGCTGCTCGCGTTTCCGGGCGTCGGGCCCAAGACGGCCAGCTGCATCTTGCTCTTTTGCCTGCAGCGCCCGAGCTTCGCCGTCGACACCCACGTGTACAGGCTGACGGGCGTGCTGGGCTGGCGGCCGCACGAGGCGACGCGCGAGCAGGCCCAGGCGCACCTCGACGCCAAGGTCCCCGACGAGCTCAAGTACCCGCTGCATGTGCTGCTCATTGCCCACGGCCGGACGTGTAGTGCGTGCAATGCAAAGGCAGCGGCTGGGCAAACCTGCAAGTTGCGCGAGGCGTTTGAATAACAAACGAAATTCAGTGTATTGTAAAGTAGATGAACCTAAACGTTCATGTAATATTGTATGCTAAAACTGTCCAAAGGACGCGTGCTTTTTTTCGCTACAGGGGCTCACGAAAGGAAATGATGCGAAATGCCAAACCTCTAGCTTCATAGTGCACCACCTCGTATTCCAGCTGGAACATTGGATTTCGGTCCTAAAGAAAGAGGTGCCGGCATGAGATGGTTTGTCGTGGGAGATACCGCCGGCCCTTGCGACTGTGGTGCCGGCTGCCCCGTCTGTTGTGAGGACCAGGTACTATTTTGTAATGGTTTCTGCGAATGCTGTAATGGCATTACTTGTGCAGGCGATCCTGCTACACCTAATGGTTGCATCTGCATCATAAGTTCCCCAGGCCGCATCTGCTGGTTTGGAGCACCGAAAGGCTGCCTCATCTGCGTGGGCTGGCCCGGTTGGAGTGGCATGTATTGCTGAGGCGGATGTGACCCGAGCTGCCCTTGCTGGGCCACTGCCATAAGCGTTGGACCGTGGCCCTGTCCTGGAGGTATTTGATGCGGCGGATGGGGGTTCACGGGCATAGGCTGCAGCGACATGGGACGAGCTATGAGAGTGCTCTGCATGGGTTGCCCTTGAGCAGGCTGTCCTCGGATAATTTGTCCCTGGATAGGCTGTCCTTGAAGAGCTTGCCCTTGTATTTGCTGTCCCTGCATTGACTGCCCTTGCATTGAACGATTTTGAAAGGCATGGCCCGGGATCGGAGCTCCTGGCTGCCACTGCTGCGGCTGCATCCAGTCTTGAGGGGGAGGCTGCTGTGGCTGCGGCATCCCGATTTGCAAAGTGCTCAGTTTTTTCTCGGGCTTGGAGGTCTTGAACCACTTCGTCCACTTGTTCTCCTTGCTCTTGCTCGGCTGCATATGAGTCTGCGATGGCACAGACAGAGGGCGCTGCGGCGCAACACCCTGCCGTAGCATCGAGCCTTGAGGTCCGTGGCCGGGCGGCGCCATCTGCCCTGGCAGTGGCATGCCTGCTCGGGCACCGTGCGAATAAGCTACAGGCTTTCTACTGATCTCCGGCAGAAAGCCTTGAGGGGCCTGTAACATGTTACTGGGGGGAGTCTGTTTCAATGGCGCTGGTGGCTGCGGCTGAGACGTAGTAGATTGCAATGTACTCTGGGTCAAGTCCGTAGCCACTGAGCTAGGCCTCAAATCCTGCTTCGAGCTCGCAGATATGGGTGTATTGCCCGCTTTGTGCTCTTCAATGCGGTCAAGCATCTTTCCAGCGCCCAGGAACGATGTACCGACCAAGGCCTTGGGTTCGGGCTTTGCCGTTGCAGTGTTGGTACCCGGGGTGGCATCGGAAACCTCTGAGCCAGATCCCAAGATGGCCTGCATTTCAGCCGCGAACTGATCCGCAATATCACCAACATGTCCGGCGGAACGTTCCTTGCTTCGTGGAAAGTACGAATCAGTCGTCGATTGTCTCCTAGTGCCTGGACCCATGCCGACTTCGGCGCTGCCTGGTGTCGGATCCTCGTGCGGGATGGGCGCCGCCGCAGGCGTTTGTGGTGTTTCCAAGGGGGACGGTGATGGCAGCATAATGCCTAGTGGCTGGCTATCAGCTCTTGGCCTGAGAGGAGACACAGTCGCGGAGTCCGCTGCGGATGATCGACGGCGGCTTTGGCTCGCAGGTGGCTCACTTGGGGTCGAGGTTGAAGATGGAGCCGGGTGGTAGTGGCTGCCCAAGGGAATCAACCTTGGATCACTTTGAGCCATTAGAGAGTGTCTACCATTGGGTAGCTTCTTCCCGGGAGGATATTCTGGAGGCATTGATTGCCTCATCCAACCTGGCGGTGGTTGCTGCTGCACGGATGGCATCATGTGGCTTGGACTTGAGATCGGCTGGCCGGGAGCTAGCCACGGTGGTCCGGGATGCTGGACGATTCGAGAAGGCTGGTTGCGGTACTGGTTGTAGGGCTGTGGTATCGGCACAGGAGGATACTGACCAGGCGCCATGCTCACAGGTCGACGATGCTCTTGCATTGGCATCTGGGCCGGCGGCATCTGAACTGGCTGGAATGTTGGGTTCGGTTGCGACGACACTCTTTGTGGCGGCCCTTGTCCCTGCAACTGCAAATGTGACCGTGCCGTCATTTCTCCTCGCTGAGCTATCGAAGCCGGAGGCTTTTCTTGCCCCAGTGGCCGTATTTGCCCCTCCGGCATACCGGGCGCCGACGCGTTCCGCGGCGATGCTCCTGTTACCGTCTCATCCTGCGCGGGTTTCTCTGCTGGAGCTGGAGCTGACCTGCTTTCGCCATTATTCGTCCCGCTTCTGTCCTCTTTGCGTTCCGGTGACACACTTGTCGACTGGCGCGACTGTCGGCCCGCCGGTCGCAGCACCGTCGGTGCATAACTCAGCTGCGGATTCGCCGCAGGCGACGGCGGCGCCGTCATCGCGCGCTGCTGCTGCTGCGCCGCCATCATGGCAGGGCGCGGCGCAGCGGGCTCCGTATCCGCGCGCGGCAGCGGCGACACTGGCGTCCACGGCTTGTACTGCGTCGCAACAGGCGCTGGCAAGGACGCGGGCGATGACGAGGTGACAGATGGGTGGGAAACAACAGACGGGGACATGAGAGCCGAAGACGACGCCGACATGGGCGAGGGAATTGAGGCGCTGGGGTCCGTTGGCTTCCTCTTAATCTTCATCTGCATTGGTGGTAGTTTGGTTATACCAACGCCACTCAGTGGCTGCTGCATCTGCTGCGTCTGCTTTACCACCGCGGCCGCCGGAGCCCTGCTCTGCCCCGGCAGCTCAGTAACACCCAATGACGTTGCCGTCTCGATGGGTGCCAGCACCGAGGCATCCATGATCTCGACGGGGATCGGATTGAGCTCAATATGCGAGCGTGGCGTATCCCCGGTGGGCATCTCTGCAATGATGCCGACGGGGTTGAACGGCGGCGGTGCAGGCACAGGCAGCTCGACGGCCAATGTATGCGTCGAGCCCGGCGGCAGCGGTGGCGGCGGTAATGTGGTAGGCAGTGCTGGTGACGGCGCGGCCGCTTCTCTGGCGAGAGCTGGATTCTGCTCCGCGATGGGGTCTGCTGCACAAGCTGGCTGCTGCGGTGCCAGTGACTTTGTAGGTTTCTCGGCTGGTTTCGCTTCGTGTGTTACCACAGATTCCTCTTTATTTCCCAGCGGCTTCTCGTCTTCTGCAGGCTTTATCAGCGCCGTTGTAGCTTTTGGCGCAGCCACATGCCCATTCTCACCCTCCTTGGTCCATTCCTCCGCGCCGCTCGTTGCTTGCGTCTCCTTTCCCGGACTCACCACCGCCCCTTCGTCCCCCACTACCGTTCTCTTCGCGGCTTCCTCCTCCTCCTCATTCAGCGGGCTCACCTCGGCATACGTCTGCGGCCCCAGAAACATGAGATTCTCCGGCTCAAACACCACTCGACTCCCGGCCCCCTCTCCCTCCTCCTCCTCCTCATCCTCACTGCTCCCCGCGCCTACATCCCCATCCCATTCAATACCCACCGGGCGCGGCGTCGTCGCCGTCATCCTGTTCCCCCTGCCATCTTTGCTCTTCTTTTTCCTTTCCGGAGGGGCGCCAGTCGCGCGCTTCACCTGTTGGTGCGACGCGAGTCGCTCCTCGGGCTCAAGTGCCGCCGGCACGACACCCACAAAGTCGGGAAATTCGTCGCCGTCCGAGGGGAAATGGTACTGCACGTGGCCATTGGCTTTGAAGATGTAGAACCAGCGCGTGCCGTCATAATCCCACTCCCAGCCGTCTGGGAGGTCTGTTGCTAGGCCTGCCGTCGGCATCGCGCGCTCTGTGCAGGACTCGAGCTCTTGTTCTAAAACAAACGAGAATCCGTGTATACAGCTATTCTCGAAAACGTTTTTCGCTTTGGATAGGAGGCTCGTCGGTTGTTTCGGGGAGTTCTTTGTGGATCACGGCCTTTTCTGGGCTACATCAGGGTCCTTTTGTTGGTTGTTAAGTGGTTGGCCGTTTGGGCGGCGCGAAGAGCGACAGTGACTTATCGTCGCATAGCTTCCGAATGATGCTCCTGTACTCCGTATCGTTGCCAGATAAATGCTGCGAAAATATATAGTAGGCTCAAAGCGATGGCAAAGAAACCTTCAGCTGCTCGGACTAGGAAACGCAGGGCAATAAAGTCAAGAGATGATCAATTTCAAAGAGGGCTGAGGGGGCAGCTGAGCTCCTTTCAGCCGCGCGCACCGCGAGCCATGATCCCCGCCAGGCTGCCCTGGTTCGCTTACTTGCATTTCAATTATTACCTAGGTAGGTACCAAATGATTGAGCGGATCTGCCAGGGCTTATTCACTTGTCGCCTTCCATTGTACAAACTGTCGAAAAAGGTGCTGCGGGTGATGTTCAATTTCCCGCCCAAGTTGAGCGCACCAACTAAACCTAAAAATGTTAATTTCTTCTTTCTGCGCCCCATGCTACTCGACCTTGCCGGTTCAGGACGCATTTGTCTCAAGATGGGATGAAACTGCGAGCAACAATGTTTTGCATCATGCATCGCGCACATGCTGTATCGAACGAGGTACTTTGTATCCGTAGGTTCACTTTTATTTGATCAAAATCGCCGCCCCATGTATATGCAGCACCCCGCAGGCGTTCATCGTGTTTCCCCCCACATGTATCAATGACCCATGTCAAGTCTATAATGCTATAATATTTCTCGATTCATAATTTTGGGCCTTCTATATCTTTATTCGTCATAATATTCATCCCTGCTACACCATTTCATTTTCATGGCGAGTCGTTGTTGTATCGCGTCGCGGACGCGAAAACAGACGCGCTCGGTGCGATTCTGTTGAGGATCTGTGAACCGCCGCCGACGTCGTCGACCCGCGAGGTTCCGCCTCGGCGCACTCTGATGCCTTTTCAGCCTTTTCTTTTTCGCGAATCGACGCCATTCTGCGTGCGAGGGTCTGGTCACGGCGGCTTTCAAAGACATCGCCGAAACTGGTCATAGCAGCCTCTTCCTCCATAATGGTCATTTCACGCTGAGCACTGTGCGATCTCTGGATGGACATCTTGCGATGCGGCCCCAAAGACGGCTTAGGACGGTCGTCCCCGCCAGGGTTCTCGCCCTCGTGTTCCTTGCCGTAGGCGGGAGGGGCCGGCATGTTGGACCAGTACATGGGGGTATCGCGGCTACCACCGGGTTCAATGCGCATGGGAGCCTGAATGCCCACCTCGAGCATCTGGGCCATAAGCTCCGTGACGAATCTGTTGTGGCGGTTGAGACGCAGCAGTTCATTCTGAAAGTTGGTCTTGTGGAAGAAGATGATGTTCATCGTGCACGAGCGCAATTGATCGATGGATACCATTTCCGAGATGATGGTAGCCTGGTAGTCGCGCTTGTTTTGGAGGCAAAAGCTGCGCATGCGGTCCTTGAGCTCGTCGATTTTCTCGACTGGAGTACCAAAACGCATAACAAGAGGAACAGGGTCCGCGAGACCGTTGGATCGTCTCTGGTTGAGAATAAAGAGATTGTTGAGCACAGAGTTGGGAGCCTGCACAATGTGGCCCTGCATCTTCTTGAATTCGGTATACAGGAGCGAAATCTCGGTGACGTAGTAGTCGTCGCCAGTCATCTTGTCACCTGTGGAGCCGTAAATCGTCACGCGGTCGCCAACATCGAATGGATGCTTGACAAAGACAAAAATGATGGACTGGAGAAACTCTTGCGCCGTGGCCTGAAGCACCCAAGCAAGACCAAGAACAGAAGTACTGGCCGAGGCAAGGCCTGCGGCGGCGGAACCTGAAAGAATGGAAATGAAGACGATGATGGAGATGATGACAATGATGAAAAGAAAGACCTTGTCAAGCTTTTGGATAACAGAGTCAAGATCCTTGAGCGAGGCAGCAATGGCCTTCTTCTCGAGGTGAATTTCATTGCAAACCTGCTCAAACTCTTGGCAAGAAATGTCGCCATTGAGATCCTTGTCAAACACCATGAAGGCGGCGTCGGCTTCCTCGTCGGTGGCAAAGACTTCTCGAATGTCCTCCATATGAACGGTATCTCGGTCCGGGCGGACCAAACTACGATAGATGAGGCGCGCCAGCGTATAGGCAGAGGTCGTGTTGCGCAGCAACTCGGTGACGACCTTGCGTGGCTGGTTGCCGTTGACCTTGCGGCCAATCAAGTCGTTACCAACCTTTCCGGCGACGTAGCCGACCTTGCCCAGGACGTTGCGGGCGTTTTCATGAAAGATGCGCATCGGCGTCTGTGTGCCGCTAACGCGCGGGTTCTCGCCCTTGAGAAACGTGTCAGTGTCTTCGAGCTTGGACTTGGCATGCTCAAACAGCTGGACAATCTGCCGGATGTCGCCCTTGTTGTTCTCAATGCGGGTGGCGTAGGTGCGCTGGTGAAACGAGGTGGCGATCCACTGGAGGATAATCTTCTCAATGAAGTTGAGGGTGAAGAGGACAAAAAGGGCAATAATGACCTTGTTGACAATGTCAATCCACTTTTGCGAGTCAGCCTTGTCATCGCCGCCGATGGGTTCAACTCTTTTCTGCGCCGTGGTGGGTTTGAAGGAAATGAGAATGGCCAGGAACCAGAGAAACATGGCAGCATGCAGCTCCAGTTGAGAGCCGACGTCCTTCCACTTTTTCGGGGTGGTTGAGCCACCCATCTTGCAGACGGCCTGCATGATGGGAGGCAACAAATTAGTGACCATTCGAGACACCCAAAGGGAGCACCACACGATTTCGAGCCAGATGCTGAACCACATCAAATCGACACCACCATTTCCGCCCACGGCGTGGCGCCTCTTGTCGACGGCAAAGGCGCCCAGTAGCACGGGCAGCAGGAGGAGAAGGGCAACGGGCAGCATGTAGACAAAGTATCGGATGAAGCGGGGAAACTTCTTCAGAAAGGCCCAGAGCTTGTAGAGGCTGGCGTCCTCGTTGCGTTTCTTCTCTGGGCCGTGGGGCGTGTCGAGCTGGTTGAAGGCGTCCTCCGGTACGGGGTGGTTTGTGCGGTTGCGGGATCGCGACTTTTGCAATTCGAGGTCGTGTTCCTGGTTGGAAATGAGCTGCTCGGCGCGGAGGAGCTCGAGGTCGTCGTTGAGCTGGGTCATGTCGGCATGGCGATTGGGCGACATGGCTTGCTTCTCGTTGTGCTGGTCGCCTTGGTCAAGTGTGTCATTCGAGGTTTGCACCGAGACATGATTGTGATAGTCCTCAACCGAATTGTATCGGTCCGTAGGAGGACGCGGAGGAGCAGAACCAGCCATCTTGTGCGCCGGAGTCCTTGATCGCTAGCAGAAAAATTAAAGCGTAGAAAAAGACTCCTTTGCAGAACCGGCTACTTGGGAGGGCTTCTCAGATGATGTCGAAGTAAAAGTGTGAGCTGGCGCAGCTTCGAATTAGGCAAGGCTGAAATAATGATCGGACAAGTCAGAATATTAGGACGTGAACAGAGAAGGATGCAGATTTTATTTCTCTGACATCAACCGGCCGATCGATGGTCCCGATGTTGTCGTTTGAACGGCTTGGCTGCGGTGGAGCTTGGTGACGAAATGCAAGAGCAGTCAGTGGCTTGAGGTTGGAAAAGGTTCAAGCTAACAGTGCGATGTTCATATGTGGACTAAAAGGAACTAGGAGAAACTGCAGATGAACGAAGGTTACAGGGAAAGACAGTGATGAATTGTAGGATGGAGCAGAAAAAAAACGCAAGAAAAAGACAAGACTACACAGCATTGTCGAGGTCGGGGGATGTACAGAAACTTAGGTAGTTAAAGCTACAGGCAAAAACAAAAGAGAGGGCTGCTGGCAGAGGCCGGAACAACCAGTTTGGGAATACCGAGCACAACGGACTTGGCTTGTGCTATTTCTGTCACACAGCACGGTCCACAAGACAGGAGTGAAAACCTGCTAAAGGGTCTGACGGTATTGTCTGGGTGTTGTTGGCGGCGAACCGGAGGCGTCGGAGGGTGACATTTGTGGTTCAGGGAGCGCAGGGTTGCAATGCATTGGGTGAGTGTGGTTGTACAAGACTGAGTACCTAGGTACCTATGGTGACGTGGACGCGTTTTTCGTTCCTTTGTTCTGAGAGAGAGTCGTCACTAGTGGGCTTCAGTGGGCTCCAGTGGGCTTCAGTGGGCTGTTGGTGGACTGTTGGTGGAGTAGCTCGATTAGGCGATCCAATTTTCAGAAGCCTGGTGTGCCTGGCAGGCCCTGTGAGTCCTAGAACTGGTATTTTCACCGCCTTGATCTTTCTGCCGTTTTTTCGCTTTGCTGCCTTGAACCAACCCAACCTTTGTCATAATAAGAAAAAAATTGTTCACCGACATGCAACTTTCTTTGTCACGCCCGTATTTCATAAAGTTGCATCAATAGCCAGTGCCGAGTTCGAATTTTGACGCTCCGGTCGATCACCCACCGTACCAGGTCGTGCTCGACATCGTTATCGCCCCACCAGGTCCCTTATTGCCAAACGCGCAAGCAGTCATGGCGCCGAGGAGAAATGATGTGCGTAGATGGCCCTGCAAAATCGCCGCCCGGACAGTTCAAACACACAGGGCAGAAATTGGCGTTTACCGCGAATGGCATCCGAACATCTGACGTGTCGGCCGTTCATGATTGGGCCAGGCATCGTCGACTTGGCGACCGAATTCTTTTTTGCCATCGTAAAAAGAAAAATGGCATCTTTCTGGCGCGGAAGGGGTGGTGATAATTGAGAGATATGCTAAAGTCGACACTATTAGTAAATACGTGTAAAGCTGCGTGTGGTTTTGTGAAGCCTGAAATATTCAAGGCGTTGTTTCGGTTACGCAAAGGTCTTTTGATGACGCATAAGTCAGAATCTGATTTTAACCCTCTGTTTGAACTCTTCGTCAGGTCGGAACTGCTTGAGAGCTTCGAGAAGCCATTCAGGGTTAGCAGAAATGTATCTATTCTTCTCGTACGAACCAAGGGTCCCGAACGCAGGGATGTAAAATATAACCTCCTTGCTTGACTGGAGGCCCGGCCACGAGCGAAGTAGGGACACTCCCCGTAGCCTCTGCACTATCTACGCATGACTTTTGCAATTTTTCGGTCCCAGATGGAAAGTGGCATTCAAATTTGATTGTAAACATGACGGCACCATCAAAATAATAACCATGTATGTAACAGGAATGTCATATTTAGCGTTGTGGTAGATTCTCTACTCCCCCTGGCTCGAACCGATTCATGCGCTCGAAATTGTGGCTTGAGCCTACCTGAATAACTATATGGGAACCAGATTATCCTACCCTAGTTAATAATTCAAATCTGCGAATTGGCTTCTATCAGCTACGGAACGGCTCTGGTAGGGCTGCGGCAGCCTAGCAGGGGGGCGCAGTTGGCGGATACCATATGTGTTGGTTAATTATGTCACGAGAAGCGAGTCAAGTAGTGTTCGTTACATATCTACTTGGGAAACTCAGGATCAGGGTATCAGAGTATAAATTATGTGTAAGAATTCGGGCGAGGCATCTTTCTATGCTCGCCGTGGGCCTTGCTTCTTGGTCCTTGGCCGGCCTTAGCATCTAACTCTTCCTTTTCTTGCCAAAGTATCTCGAATCCGTGAACAAACGAATGACAAACCTGTTGAGCGACACATCCACCATCGTCCATGGGCGTAGGAAGCACCAGCGCCAAGAAGACAAAAGCCAATTGGCGTCCAGAGCATCTCGACGCTCCCGTGTTGCAGTCGACTCCTGCTCAACATTGTCCTCCGTGTTCTCAGTGCCCCCGCCTCCTGAATAATTTGATAACGGCAAGGTGTGCTGCAGTAGCAGCAGCAAAACCTTCTTACACTTTGTCAACCAGACAGGTTACAACTTGATGTATATTACAGTACACACTTTACGGACATAGTCTTGTGCTCTAAATTGTGTCTATTTTTACACCTGTCTCTAGCTTCTTTCCAGTGACAACTGTTCTTTTCACCCACATCTATGCCATCTTGATGCTCCAATCGCTGCTAATCTTGGCCCCAACGCGGCCCACGACCGCGTACGCAGCCCGGCCCTTGGCGGCCTCGTGGTAGTCTACCGGCACCGTCCAAGTCTTGCCGTCCGATTCAATCTCAATCTCCTTCCTGTTCCACGCGTCCGTCGCACCCACAATGATAATCTTGTCAATGTGCACCCGGCTCTGCGCCTTGAGCCAAGCACCCGCCTTGACAGACTTGGTGCTTCGGCCCTCTGCATCGACCGACCTCATGCCACCCTTGTCGAGGCTGAAATTGCGGTAAATGTACTGGCCCTTCTCGTGTTCGAACGTGTCCCCGTCGTCGGCATACAGCTCGCCCGCGGCCGCGCCGTCCTTGGATACAGACACGACGAGCGTGTAGTCGTCATACTTCATGGCCAGGGCAGATCGTCGAGGAATGTCGCGACGAGCAAACACGTGGCCACCACGCATCAGCATCGGGATCTGGTCAATAGCAGCGGCGATCGTGACACGCTTGGCCTTTTGCGTGTTGACCACATCGTAGGTGGTGTAGTCATAGTATACTTCTTCATCCGGAATCCAAATATCAGTCGAAAACTTATTTTCCTCGACAATGGGCTTTACGAGGATACCCGTCGAGCCAACAAACAGCTGATCGTCAATAGCAAAGCCCGCCTCCTCTGAAGGGTGAGTCCAGTACATGGGGCGGACAATGGGGCTGCCATCGCGGTTGGCCTGGAAGAAAGCAGTGTACCAAGAGGGAAGAAGGGCATATCGCAGTCTCAAGGCCTGCGTTAGAATACCGGTGTAAGGCTCTCCGAGAAGGTACGGCTCGCGGCGACGAGAGTCGATGTGGGCGTGTCCGCGGTAGAAAGGGTAGAAGGCACCGGCCTGGTACCAGCGTGCCATGAGATCCTTGGAAGGGTTGCCAAAGAAGCCACCGACGTCCGCGCCAGCAAAGGGGAATCCCGAGATACCCTGGTTCAGAACCATGGGAATCGAAGCAGCGAGATGCTCCCATGTGGCTTGGTTATCACCAGTCCACATAGCTCCAAGACGCTGCGAACCGGAGTAGAATGAACGAGTCAGTACAAACGGACGACGCAACTCGCCTTTCTTTCTCGTCTTCAGAGCCTCAAATGTCGCGTTGTGGAAGGTGAGTCCGTTAATATTATGAATATCACGGTGCTCCCACTGACCAAAGTGAATGTTGTCCTTGGGCATGGTTGTTTCAGGGCCGTTGAAAACAGACGGCTCGTTCATGTCGTTCCAGATGAAAGTGTTCTTTGCGGTTCCTGCAAAGTTATCATACTTGTACAGCTTCTTCCACCACTCGATAGCTTTGGGGTTGAAGCAGTCGATCCAGTTGGATGAGCCAGGCCAGCACCATCCCTCGTAGGCCTTGCCTTCCTTGTCGTAGACAGCCAAATCCTGTGAGCTGAGTTCGTCGTAGATGGAGTAGCCCTCCAGCTTCTTGATGTGCGGATCGATAATGATTACAAGCTGTCTAGAGTGATCGTCCAGCTGCTTGCCCATGCCCGTGGGGTCAGCGAACGAATGGGGATCCCAGGTAAAGTATTTTCTATCATCGAGATACTCAATATCCAGCCAGATGACGTCGTAGGGGATCTTGTACTTGTCCATCTTGCGGTCAACGTCCTTCACATCGTCGTCGGAGATGTAGTTCCATCGACACTGGTGGTAGCCAATGGCGAACTCTTGAGGCATAGCAGAATAGCCGGTCAGTTCGCCGTAGGTTCGGGTCACATCCTGGGGAGTCGGGCCAAGAAACACAAAAACATCAAGCAGCCCACTTTCGGAGATCCAATGCGTCTCAGTGTTGGTCTTGCCAGTCTTTCCGAGCGTCAAAGGATTGGTGGCGGCCTTGGACTTGACAATATCAACCCAGGTCTCAGCAGCATTAAGCCAAAAGACACCGACAGTAGAGTCCTTCTTGTGGGCTTGCATAAACGGAATGGACCCGTACAAGGTCATTGGGCTGTCCAAAATATATTCGAACACGTCAGAGTTGTACATTCGGTAGGGTTCGTTGTGGTTGCCGCTCCCACCGCGCGTCTGCTTCAATGACAAGGAGCCAGTGTGCTCGGGAATACCAAAGACGTGCTCGTATCCGAGAAACGAAATATCGAGGGCAATACTTTCGGGGCCTCGCGGTTTGGAGTCGGTGTTGCCTCCAAAGGTCTCGTCCCACCAAGTCGATTCGTCCTCGCTATCCTTTTCTTCTTGGCCCTCTTCCCTTTCGATCTTGGGACGCCAGTGCTCCACGTTGAGTAGTCCACGGTCATTGAATCGGACGTGAGATACGCCGTCACGTCGAAAGTCGATCTCGAGAGGCGAGTACTTGATGGCAGCTTCCAGTTTGCCCTCCTTGCCGTACTGGACGTTTGTTTGGGTGTCGTCTTGGTGAGACACTTTGGCATCCTTGTCGAGAGCTAGGCCCCCAACAAGAACCCACTTTTCAGCTTCATTGTATCTCTCCTTTCTGACTTTACTATCGTGGCGCAGCTCAATGTCCTGCTTCTGTCGTCGTTCTTCGTCGACCGTTACGCGGGCATTTCCAGACTTTAGAAATGAAACTGTAATCGGGAGATTGACGGTGTCGCCATTGGCATTGATGGTCTTTTGAACGACAGCATGGAGCTGGCCATCCTTGAATGATACGGAAGAGGGCTGGACTGTGTACGGCGACTGCCATCGTGAACCTTCGGTAGTGGCTTTATCGGCATATGCTCGGTTACGCTTGCAGAAGCCCGATTGGTCGCATTTCTTGAAGTCGTGTTCCTTGACAGATGCTAATTCGTTTGTGAATCAAATTGTGATGTATCGATACAAGCCAAACAACTTACCTCCAGGCATCACAAGGCACATTAGAATGCCGAAGGCAATGAGCAGTGCAGTCCATTGCGAGCGCAGCGCCATTGTGACGAGCTCGCGTCAGCGTGCGGCAGGCTCTAAGAGGTCAATAGAATATAATAAAATTAGGAATGAAGCATCTGCAGAAATTTCACAGCTCTGCAGTCTTGCCAGCCTGAATTGAATCGATGGCAATAACGAGGATGATAGATCTAGACTTGAGTAATGGACCCCTCGAACTGTGACAAGCTGTCCCCTGGGAGAGTGATCCCCACTTAGGACTAGCGCACTTTGCAGCCAAAGTGAAAAGAGGAAGAAAGTTGAAATACTGATTGAAAATAAATAAAAAGGTGATTAGAAAATATGAAATCAAAGGAAAAGAATTAGTAGACCAGTGAAAATTATGTTCGATTTTGAAAGCTTTGCGAGGCCAGTCATGTCCATACTTGCTCGTGAACAGGGCCTTTTGTTTCGGCCACCACTTGAATGCGGCTTGTCAAGGGGTCGCTGGAATGCCATATTCATAGGGGAAAATCACATTCTTTGGTTGTCTCTTCCTATATCTCTTCCTCGTTATAGTGTTCCTTTGTTGTCATACTAATTCTGTTCTCGATCTTATTCAGCATGGCGCAAACATACGTTCTACCCAGCACAAATGCTCGCTTTTGTCTTTTTCTCAAACGCCTTTGCGCCAGCCATGATTTTCTCTGTCATCAAAAGGAACAGAGGAGCAATCGGTTCAGTCAACAAAATTGTTGCAACTATCATGGCCAAGGTAAGTCCTACCCAAGTACCATTATCCTGGAGCACATTCTTGTTAATTGTGACAGGTAAGGATACCAAGAAAATACCCCAAACGTTGAACGCGACCATGTTGGTAAACAGCCTGCTAGCATTCGCTAGTTATAGTCTGGTAGCGCCTTGCAGAGAACAATACTTTGCTTGACGACCACAACAGTACTGTATGCCGCAACCGTGTTGAAGGTAAAGGGCTGCGACCAGAATGAGAAGCAGACGTAGGCAAAGATGACAATATCGAAAATGGCGAGTAGAAGCTTGGCCGCATCTTGTATGGCCTCATAAGAGATCGCAAGATCCTTCCACATCTGCGCCACCAACGACTGCGGTGTCTTCCCTTCGCTATTTATCGAGTTCCGGAGGCGTGCATGGATGACAAGAGCTTATTCCCAAACATTCCTGAGCTGAATAGTCTACCGCTGAGCTGAGGCGGATGGCTTGCTTGAGAACCAACCTGCGAGCCAAGAAGTATCCTGAGAAGCGCGCTTCCTATCCTTCTCTTCTATGAAAGATTAATATCATGAAGCTTCATTATTGGGGATGAGCTTACTCTTGAGTGGGTGGTAGGTTTTTCCTCTGCAGCGCTGAAACTCCGTCTCTTTGGGCTGTGGCTCTTCAATCGAATCTGGGGGCCTCGACTCTGGAATAGCCGCTGTGCTTTGCTTGCGAAGAGTTGGCGACACCTTGGGCGAGTTGCTGGCGCGAGATTGTTGCTGTTCGCGCTTGTCCTTCCTTCTGTCCGCCCCTGCTACCGGGTTAACGAGGGACAGAGCCTTGAGCGAAGAGACGTCATCGTCGTCGATCTCCGTCCCAGGTCTCTCCTCTGTCGGGTCATCGTCGTCCGGCTCCGTCGACGGTACGAGATGCTCCAGTAACTCAGCGACGTTGTTGACGTGTGTCAGCCCCGCCCACTCCGTTATATAGTCGACCATGAGTAAGAGCTGCAATGCGCGATCCCTTGAAATCAGGCTTCCCCTCCACAACCGCGAAATTCTGATTGTCGGCCGGTCGGGATCAATACGTTCCTTTGGATCCGGTGTGCGCAAGCACGCAGCATAGATTGCGCACCCGCTGCCGTCAACCTCCTCGTAGTTGAAGCACCATACCAGCGGCTCCAGAATTCCCCGGACGGCTGAGCCAGCGGCGCGGGAGAGGCGGCACTGTGCCAAGACTGCCCTTTGCATCGAAGACACGGCTCGATGCGTCAATCCCTGCGGGGTGTCTTGATGCTCCGATAGATTCGTTGTCGAAATTAAAAAGGGGAATACACCGGGCCGCACGTCTTTAGTTTCCCAAAAGCGGCTGGACGAGGACGTTATGCTCTTATCCGTGGCGAGCCGGAGGATATTCCACTTGACAGAATTGCTTGGTAGCAATCCAAATAGCCTGTCGCCCCTGTCTGTGGGCTTGCCGCTGTCAACCCATTTGTGGCTAATGTGATCTCCAAAAGAAGCGGAGAACCGTATGCCTACGAGCTCAGTCTGGCAGCAGCATGCATGTTCGATGGCTTTTCTGTCATCGTCATTACCCGACATGGTGAGAGCTGCATATGGCTTCCAAAGCCTCCCGGAGCAGGTTTCACAAACGGGCTCATAGAGAAGATTCTCAAAGATGTTGTTTTCCATGATGCTCCAAGTTGTCTCGCTGAACTGAGATCCGTAAAGTATCTGCCTCTTGGCCACCTGAACAATTTTGTTCACCCGGAGCATCATTCTTGCTCGGAATGGATCGTCCACAATGTTATTCCATTCCTCGTAAGTTTGCGACCCCAGGGATTCTATGCTGCGGAACAGCCTCCGATAGCGACTCTTATTGGTAGCAGTTTCGGTATACTCGATGTTATATGATTTCATGAAATCCGACAGCGGTTCGACTTGACGCTCTTGTTGCGATTCCGCTTTTCGATCGTCCTGATGCCACGGCCGGGTCTCACGGCTCGTTTCTTGCCTTTCAGTTCCGTGAAGGCTATCTTCGAATCCATATTCCTCGTTCCTTGTCTGCTTATTACCTTCTTGTCTCTGCTGTCTTTGTGCTGCCCTCACATACTGTCTGTTTCGGTCATATTCCGCCTCCCACGCTTTTCGCCGGTGCTGCTCCTCCAGCAGCCTCTGCTCTCGGCTCCCTTCCCGTCGGTGGCTATGCTTTTGCTTGGAAGAGGACTCTCTGGCCATGATGGGTTACTATTGATGGTCGATGCCCAGTATGCAAATGGGGATAATGCTGCCTGCAGTGAGGGGTAGCTGAATCAGTTACCACAGCAGGTCGTCACATGACACCTTCATCTTGCTCGCCAAGCGTTTCTTAATTTCCCTAAAACTGACGCCTCTGTCAGCACTGACGCGAGAACTGTACGGAGAAGTGGCCATTTCCATGACGGCTTTTGCGTTTGTGACCATATGAGCTCTGAATGCGGCAGAGTTTCCAGTGATGAAGATGAGTAGCTTGTCGCTCAGGTCGTGACCGGCGAGCTGACAAACGACCTGGTCGATGACTGTTGATGGGATGGCAATCAAAAGAATCGATTCTGTGAGCTGTGAAAGTCTGTGCCCAACTTTAACAGTAACACGCCCATTCAACATCCCAGGGGCAATTAGATAGCCATCGTTTTCGAGAATCTTTGAGGTGTTCCCAGGATGACCAGCCATGGTTCTAAGGGTGACTTCATTTCCTCACGCAGAGAGGTTGAAAGCGAGTGCACACCCAGCATGGCCAGCTCTAATGATTCCAACATTCGGCCTTTCGACAAGTTTTACTTTATTGGGCCGAATGTGAAGAGTATTGGGTTGAAGTGGTAAACGATGAAGTATTGCTTGCCAGAAGCGAGTGGTTGTCTAAGGGTGTAGGCCGTGTCGCGCGGTACGCAACCTTATATATGTGTCACGAATGCTACTTCTGATTTAACATTTCTATTAAAAAGAGGTTCTCTTGCTTTAACGGTTTCCGCTTCTCGATTCGCAAATAAGGTGATCATTGTGTCTCATTGGAATGAGGTTGAAGATCAGGAGCCAAGACTTCGACAGGTATGGCACATGGGATTACCAATGCAGGTTCTCCATCCAGGCGAGGTCGCCACTATTATAGCGCGTACATGTAACCTATCATTACACATATCAAGTTTATTGGTCATACACATAACTTTGTGTTGTATTCGTGGCGATTCAAGAGACTCACATAGAGCGCGACCCACCATTGGGACAAGCCAGCAATGTAAGAGGGTACCCGGAGACTTTTGAGCACACAAGTGATCAGTTGGCTTCCGAAATTCTGCGTCTAGAAAAACCGCTCCCACAGAAGTCTTGGGATCCTCAGTAGAGGGAGATCGCAATGGGAAAGCAGACTGGGGACTCAGGCTTTTGTATGCCTCGCCAACCACGTCGGTCGGTAAAGTAGAGTTTCTTACCCGTTCGTTGATTCATATACGTATGGTATATAAATAGACTCTTTATAGAAGCAGAAATTCGTCGCGTTGTGTCGTCAGATGAGCCAGCCTGCTGCCTTGTTCTACCAAAGGTCTGTGGCAGCGACAATTGGCCAGACGGGACTGTTGTTTTCCAGGTAATCAGCATGCGGAAGGTCGTGAAGTGCCCTTGGACGAAAGATTCAAAATTCTTCTACATTACGTTGCGCACCGAAAGGGGCCGTCTTCCAACGTCGTGAGATACTCGGTTGAGGGCAGGCTCGAAGACGGCCACCTCGCTTGTAAATTACCAATATATGAAAGCATCAAGGGCGAAACAAAAACTTCTATTATTGATATAAATAGCCTCTACACAATGTAAATATTGTTACTGATATACATTCAGATGAAAAATCTGCACGAACGCAGAGACCATTTACAGAAGAAGGGCCATGCCAATGAAGGCGGCAATGGAAAGCTCAACGCGAGCAACACCGGCAGTAACCGGGCTGCTGGGGCCGGGATTCGAAGGGCCGCTGGGAACAGCACCCGATGGGTTGGCACCGGGGTTACCGGGCTTAGAAGGGCCACTGGGGAGAGCACCCGACGGCTTCGCGCCAGGAGCACTGGGCTTCGACGGACCGGTAGGAACCGCGCCCGTGGGATGAGCACCACCAGGGTTACCAGGCTTGGAGATGCCGGTAGGAACAACACCAGAGGGGTTGCCACCAGGGTTACCGCCAGGAACAGAGCCGCTGGGGTTGGCACCCGGGTGGCCAGGCTTGGAAGGGCCGCTGGGGTTGGCACCAGGACCGCTCGGCTGGGCAGGGCCGGTAGGGACAGCACCCGAAGGGTTGGCACCAGGACCGCTGGGGTTGGGGTTGCCGCTGGGAACAGAGCCGCTGGGCTTGCCAGAGATGGTAGTGAAGGTAGTAGCGCCACCAGGGGCAACAGGAGTGCCGGTGGCCGGGCCGGTAGGAACAGCAGTGGAAGCGCTTTCGACGGGGCAGACGACAGTGGTAACGGGGACAACGGTGTGGGTGGTAACGGTGGACGAGGCAGGGCAGTTTGTCGCTGTAGGAGCGCAGTGAGTGACGGTGATGAGAGAGGTCGTGAAAACCGTCGACGTAGTCAAGGTAACAGAGTTGGAGCCGGTGGTCTCAGGGGCAGCGGTAGCGGAACCGGTGGTAGCAGGAACAGTGGAAGAGCTTCCGGAACCAGCAGGCTCAGTAGATGAAGAGCCGGCGGTGCCGGTGGTGGACGAGCTGGCAGAGCCGGTGGAGGGGGCAGACGAAGGGGTGCCAGTAGAGCTGACGCCAGTGGAAGAAGCGGTGGCGACAGGAGTACCGTTGCACTTGGCCTTACCAAGAACGGCGATGCAGGTATCGACAGGGACATTGATGAGGCCACCAGCACCGGGCGTCTTCTGGTTGCACTCAACCTCACCAAGAACAGCCGCGCACAGGTTGACGGGGATAGTGACGAGACCGCCATTACCACCGGTGGTCTCCTGCTGGCATTTAGCCTTGCCAAGAGCGGCAACACAGGCATTGACGGGGACAGAGATCAAACCACCAGAGCTGGACTGCTGCTTGCATTCAGCCTCACCAAGAACAGCCGCGCACAGGTTGACGGGGATAGTGACGAGACCGCCATTACCACCGGTGGTCTCCTGCTGGCACTTAGCCTTGCCAAGAGCAGCAACACAGGCATTGACGGGAACGGAGACGAGGCCACCAGAGCTGGACTTCTGCTTGCATTCAGCCTCGCCGAGGACAGCAGCACAGGCATTCACAGGGATGCTGACGAGGCTGTCCTTATCGCCGCCAGCAGTCTGCTGGTTGCACTTGGCCTCACCAAGAGCAGCAACACAAGCGTTGACAGGCACAGAGACGAGCCCACCGGAGGTAGACTTTTGCTTGCAATCGGCCTCGCCGAGGACGGCAGCACACAGATTGACAGGGATGCTGATAAGGCTGTCCTTGTCAGCACCAGACGATTGCTGCTGGCACTTAGCCTCGCCGAGGGCAGCGACACAGGCGTTTACAGGGACGGAGACGAGCCCTCCAGAGCTAGACTTTTGCTTGCACTCGGCTTCACCAAGAACACCAGCGCATAGGTTAATAGGAATGCTGACGAGACTGCCACCCTTGTCAGCACCAGAGGAGGCCTGGTCGCACTTGGCCTTGCCGAGGGCGGCGACGCAGGCGTTGACAGGAACGGACACTAGGCCGCCGGAGGAAGCCTGTTGTTTGCACTCAGCATCGCCTAGCACACCGGCACAGAGGTTGATGGGAATGCTGATGAGGGTGCTGGAGTCGCCCTTGCCATCGGAGCCGGTCTGCTGATTGCACTTGGCCTCACCAAGACCGCCAACGCAAGTATTGATGGGAATAGAAACTAGGCCTTCGGAGGTGATATTCTGTTCACATTCGGCTTTGCCGAGGAATCCGAGGCAGAGGTTGATCGGGATGCTAACCAGCCCGGTGGCCTGGTTGTGTGTTAGTGCCTGAGGGCAGGTTTGGTGCACATCAGATGGGCGTTATCAGACTTACAGCAGCGCGTCCAATAACGGCAGCGCCAAGAGTGGCGCGAGCAGCAGTGAGCTTCATAATTATAATGTGCGTGCGTCGTAAACGAGTGACTGAAGGACGATCAAACCAAGGGAGTGAAGTATTAACGAGTGGTGGCAACTATAGTCGCAAAAGAGGAAAATCAAAGACAACAAGATAGACGGCTGCACTGCTGATGAAACAAAGGCTCTAGTGAGGTGAGAGGATTTCCGTTCCTTTTAAGATGCGGCCGGAACCTCATACCCTCGTGAGCTTGCGAGAGCCTCTTCGGCCAGAGCATGCCCCTTTCCGTTGCCGAGGACGATTTTTGCCATCACATATCAAACGCCACAACTGATGTAAATTAACAGACTGCAGTTTACATATTACATTGAAACATGGCACTGTTTGTTCTGGGCAATCAGTCCGTGCGCAACTAAGAAGCACTGAGCAGCCTTGCCTTGGTATTAGAATGGGCTTACTATCACTTGTCACCTGCCAGGCTGCCAAGGTGTGGTTCCAGGCTCATCACACCGGTACCTCTGAACCGGTAAACCGGGCACCGTTAGTGCCGGGGGCTATTTTGAGTGACGCTTACCATTTTCCAGTGCTCAGGGTCCAATCGTTCTTGTTTATTTCACCTTTTTGTTCCTTTTTTCGACGGAAGGTTTTTCTTTTGTCTCTCATTGTGTCTCAGTTTCTCCCTCTTAGGCTCTGGGCTCCTATTATGTGGGTAGTGTCGCCTCTTTTCTCCCCATTTTCGATACGGTGTGCATTTCTTTGTCATTCCCTGCTTTTATTCTTGCTTTGTTTTTATATTCGTATACGCTCATATCATGTCCCTGTCAATAGTCTGGCAATAGTTCAGCTTGTGATCGGCGCGCAGCTAGCGGGGACGGGAGTTGCAAATCACCCCTTTCGAAATACGGGTACCTGCCGGGGAAAGACTCCGCGACTACTGTCACCCCGTTGGCTATAAGAGGGCCTAGACCCATCGACTTGTATCGCCTTCCCCGTCATGTTCGGATGGACAGGCAAACAAGGGAGACTGAGCCAGGGCACTATCGCGGGGGGCGCCATCGCGAGAAGCCATCGGAACTTTCTGGGTATGTGCTACGCGAAAGACTATCGCGAGTGATCATCGCAGTGGCGCAACGAATCTATCGAGTTGGCCTCATATGTGAGTTGGCTGACAAGTCAAGTACAAGGATTCGTGCGTGCTCATTTTACATGCAGATGCGCTGAACCAGGTGCCTGTGATGTTATTTCGTGGCGTACGTCCCTTTGAAAATAACAGCCGAGTCCATGCGCTGTGCTGGTGATCGACGCCTGAGATTGCAGGCAGGAACAGTAATTGCCGCGACGTCCCCGTTAAACTCAACTTACCGATACAAGGGAGCCTCGTTGTAACGCTTACATCGGCTACAGCACTGGGGACCCAAGCTCCGCCGTAGCTTCTGGTCTGTGCACTGTGTGAGATCTGCCGCTCCAAGCTCGTGCCAGGAGACTGTGTACTGTTGACAGACGGCCAAGATCAGCATGGGAACGACGCGATGATATACTGATACGCGAGTGTAAGTTTACCATCATTGCTTTGTATTCTGTCTGTTCAAACTCTCAATTGACTAGTTCATCGAGCCACTACGACCTAGTGTAGTCTCCCGTACTGTAACAACAAATTCAAAGCCCGTCGGCTGTCTACAAACGCGTACCTACCCAGGTTTCTCCGCGTCGTACAGTGTAAATTCACAATGGCAGACGACGAGCACCCCGCTCCCAACACCAGCAGCACCAAACAGGTCGGCCTGAGCCGCCCACTATGGCAGCCTCTCACCGTAACCCTGCCCCCACCAATTTTTCTGCTACCTTTTCTACTACTTGGATTTGTTTTTCTCCTCTTTCCGATTCAAAACAAGGAGTCTGAATCTAGGATCTCTCCAATCATTTCGAAATCTCAACCACCCTCTATACAACCCTCTTTCTTCCAGGCATCACCCAATTCCTCAGCCAAAATGTCTACCGAGCAGACGTGAGCGCCGACCCCGCCATCACCCCTCCATCCCACCGCCACTCATTTTTAACACCGCAATAGCTTCATTGCTATCAAGCCCGATGGCGTCCAGGTATGTACTAACTGCTTCGTCCCATCGCAATGCCTACTTGCAGCATATCTAACAAGAGAGATAGCGTGGCCTTGTCGGCCCCATCGTCTCCCGCTTCGAGAACCGCGGGTAGGTGCCCTACCCCGCGATGCAAATACCACAAACACTAACCACCCGGACAGCTTCAAGCTTGTTGCCATCAAGCTGGTCTCCCCCTCCAAGGAGCACCTTGAGACTCACTGTAAGCGCCCACGGGCGAGAACACTAGATCACAATGCTAAAATGGCCATAGACGCCGACCTCAAGGAGAAGGCTTTCTTCCCCGGCCTGATCCAGTGTATGAACGACAAATACTGTAATACCAAACTTCCACTAACATAGTTTTAGATATGAGCTCTGGTCCTATCTGCGCCATGGTCTGGGAGGGCCGTGATGCCGTCAAGACTGGCCGTGGTAAGTATCTCTGTATCGGCTGCCCTGCACCACGACTAACGTTTGTCAGCCATCCTCGGTGCCACCAACCCCCTTGCCTCCGCCCCTGGCACCATCCGTGGTGACTTCGCCATTGACGTCGGCCGCAACGTCTGCCACGGCTCCGACTCTGTCGAGAACGCTCAGAAGGAGATTGCGCTCTGGTTCAAGAAGGAGGATCTCATCAACTGGAAGTCCGCCCAGTTCGACTGGATCTACGAGAAGGCTTAAGCTCGTCCATCTCTCAAGCTTCGAGTAGTGTGCCGATACATCTCGAGTATATCCAAATCATTGCCAAGTACAACATGATAGACAAATAAAAAAGGAGCTGCCTTGAGAATAATATCGTGATGTCACTATCTTCGCAATACAGCCTTGCGCAGACTGACGAGAACATTGGCAAACCAGGGGGTAGCTGATACACTACCAATGATTCTCAAAGGCAGAAGTACTTTTGTGACCGCGTAGGCTAGAGAAACCTCCACTAAAATCCGGTACTTGGGATCACCAGTTTGCCATTTGCTCACAGCATCCTGCGTTTGCCCTGCATTCTCCTGCACCGAATTCCCATCCTCACCAATAGCACCTTTTTCGAATCCGAACCAGCCTTTGCGACGAAAATATCTTTCAAAACGCGACACACCCGTCTCGACGTAGCCTCCAAAGTGATCCGTCACGTATGTCAGCGGCACGTACGCCGTGTAATGGAACAAGGCAAACAGTGCGATAAGGGGTACAATGGCCGTCAACTCATGCAGGATCAGAAACGAAACGACGTGGGACAAGGGCGCATTGCGCAGGCCCTGCGTGTATTTTTGCAGTCGGCGTGGCAGCTTCGAGGTGATGCGGTCGATCTTGGACGCGCCGGATGCCTCGGTAGATCGGCAGCGTCCTGGCGTCAGCTTCGCTTGTCTGTTAAGCGCCGGCTGCCGTAGAATGTTTTGTCGATGCGAAATAAATTGGCGGCGAAACATCTTGATGGCGGGTCGAGGTACTCCCCGGTTATGGTCGGGATGATGGAGGAGGATCTTTCGGGTGAAGCTAACGCGCGCGTGCGATGTACCCTGCAGGTACACCACTAGATTAATGGAAGCCAGCAGAACAGGCATGTCAGGGGAATAGAGTCAAATTGAGCTCGGCAATTCATCTGTAGATTCTCTCCTGCCGTTCTGGTATTTTTTTTTTCTTTTTTTTTTTTTTTTTTGTGCTTAGCAGTCAGCGAGTGATAGTCAATCGGATTCGGGACGCTTAGCGGCTCTGATTATCACGAGCTACGTCGACAACTAAGTTACATTTTTAGACCCTGTCAGCCGTTGACCAATCCTAGACAGCGCAAACCTACTTCAAACACCGTTCCGCCGGCTTAACGAGAAACCCCCACAAGTTAATTTTAAGTACCGTGAGGCCGTTGAGACTTGTATCGAAGTGTTCTGCACCCTGACTGGCTAGCAATGTTTAACGGCCGGCAACCAAGCGAGCTTGGCGGACGTTGCCAGCTGGCAGCGTTGCCTACCAGCTGGCAGTCCTCAACATGATTTGGGAGCAGTTTAAAACATCCGTCTCCTCATCAGAGTATCCTCCTTCATCTTCCCATCATCAAAATTTGCCTTTTCTGAGCCTCAACTCGTTCATCTCCCACATACGCTGCTATCAAGTCAACATTCAGGGTCATCCAAGACGCTTGCACAACGGTAAATCAACCTCACGGTTTCCAAAGCATGTGACTGACGTGCCGTTTGCAGAAACATGATGCTCAAGCATACCACCGCAATTGCCATTATCAATGGCCTCGCGTCCCTGAGCAACGCTCAAAAGACCGACAACGAGACCCTGGTCCTTTGCGATTGTGGCATTGGTGACAACAAAGATCAGCCATCATGGTCGACCTCTCGCCAGATGAACTGGTACAAATCTATTCAGTGGCCAGAATCAGTCAACAAGTATCCGGAGGCACCCGAGATGGCCGTCGAGGTTCCTTTTGGCAACGGCGTTTATCCGTGGAACCCATCTGGAGCTACCGAGACAATGCCCAATGGCGACGTCTGGAGTGTCTATGTCGAGGAACAGACTCCCGAGGGATTCAAGGCCGGTAATGCTGTCCAAAAGGATGGTGAGACACTGAATTGCTGGTCTTACCACGGAAGACCCATCAGTGCAGCCATCAACAAAACTGCCAACCACGATGCCATCTGCTGGTCCGCCTTTGTTTGCAACAGCAACAACTCCCCGCCCGATCGTCCCTCTGATATGACTCCTACTACAACCAGCCCTTCCACCACTGCCCCAAGCACATCCGACTTTACCCATCAGCCCACTCCCACCGAACCCTCCTCTAGCAAGGTGCTCAGCGTTGATGCTGCTCTGAGCCCACGATTCATCAACTGGCCCAACAACTGGGATGCTTTTATCAACAATTTTGTCTGGGATCAAATTACCGGAAACTGTGTTAGAAGTCCTTTCCGGGGCGATGGTTGGACCATGACCTTTGATTGCTCTGGCATCCAGATTGATTCAGACACACACATGACCCTTCAGCTGATCAAGGCACTGCGAGACGTTGGTATGAACAGTTTCTGGTTCAACCAGAACCCCATCATCCCCGGCACCAACGTTTCAACAAATGGAACTCTTCAAGTACCCAGCTGGGTTGTCATGCCTGAGTCGTTTAACCTCACTGCGACAGACGTTGCTACTCAAAAGGTGCTTGGCCACTTGTCGTACACAACCAAGTACGATACATTCCTTGCCAACCCATGCTCGTCTTGCGATACCAACCGATTCAACTCCGAGTTCTTTGACCCTATTCTTGAGGCCATGAAGGGTACGTTCCCGGAATACAACAACTATCATGTCCAGGCCGTTTGCGACCCATGGGTGGTTTGCTTCTAAGTCTTGGGTACGCATGGCCAGCACCAGGGTGACAGTTGATATAGCTTACAATCCATTTTGAGAATCTGCGACGGATAATGCAGCTCGCTTTCTGATGTATTCTACTAGAAAAAGGAAATTACATCTTTATTTCCATCAACACGACCGTTGGTTGCTTCCCACTGTTCCGAAGCTGAGATGCGAGGTACATGACTTCATTAGGCCATTGCGTGTAAATCTATGTACCTTGCCATTGTGGATCACTGGAAGCTGTCTTATTGCGGCTTTAGAGACCGGGCGGTGATTTTGAGAAAAACACTTTTTCTTTTGCGTGGCAGCAGATATTCTTGTCGCCCATTCGCCTTGTCGCATCTGTATGACAGGTCAGACATTGGTTTCAGCTTGTCCGGAAAACCCTTTCGAGCCTCGTTGATGCCTTTTCGTCCTACCACTGGCTCGGGTGCACTGGCTGGATGCATGTCGGGTAACCGCAGCGGTGGCTGGCGTGCCAGAGGTCATACAGCCGATATTTGACGGATTTGTGTCACATTTGAAGAGCATTTGACACATTGAAGTCTGTTTTATTGGCCATCTTGTGATCGGAGGCCGACACGGCCGGTACTGGGGCGGTGGAGGACAATTTTGTTGACTGGGGGGGCATCTATCACAAACATCACGATTGACAGCCTTTGGGGCTTGCGGACTGCCATCTTGCTCTCAAACTGCCGGGCTATAGCTAAAAATTACTCTTGCTCTTGCGCGTAATATGTCCGTTTCGGAATTTTGCCCGAGATCGTTTGTAGTTCAAAGGTTCAGCTCCTCGAGGGTGACTCAACGCCGGGAGGTAGGGGGATTGCTTCTTCTTCAGCGGCTGATAGCGAGAAGCGTCGGCGAGCACGCAGATACCAGGGAGCAGGGATGCCTGATGTTCTAAGTAGATAATGTTTGTACTACTGGTAGCTGTCGCCAGTTGCGCAGGAGCCTTCGGCGTCCGTTTTTGTTGGCTACCCACTTGCTAGGTAGGTAGTACGTGATGCCTCTGCCTGTCAGCCTCGTTACAAACTGATTTATTACTTTGCATGACGCTGTCACCGTTCAGGTGTCAACATGATTCGTCATGATATGCAGTGAGCCTGTTAGGTATGCCATCCAGTCTATTTAAACTTGCATCACGGCCATATTTGAGGCCCGAAAACTCAAATGACGCGATACAGGCATCAGCACGCGCCGCAAACACGCATGAGCTGCCTCAACGACGACAGGTTAGGCCCACTCGTGGTCGGCTGCCGCGACAATCTCGACTTCACGAAAACATTCGAACAGCTGGCTCTCTCAATTGCCCCAGATGTCCTCTTCATCGTCGTTGCCACAGCACGCATGGCAAGACTAATCAAGACGTCTGCCAGCAGCCACGCACCCCACCTATTGCTGGCCAAGACATTCGCTGCCTTTGTTCTTCTTGGGCTGTACTTCGCGTACCTCAACTTTCAACTCTTCGCTAACAACTATGGGGGCCGGTACGATGTCCTCTCTACTGTCCTGTCCATGGCATCTTCCGCCATCTTGATCCTTCACTCGCGCCTGGCGCACGCTCGAACGACGCGACCTTCGGATACGATCACCATCTTCTTATTCGCATCACTTATCTGCTATGCGGTGCAGCTCCGCACACACTGGCTGTCTCAGGCGCCGGCCGCTCTCACAGGGATCTCCGCGGTCATCACTGTTTGCACGGCTGTCCTGTTGGGTCTTGAGATGACTAGCAAACCGATACGAACCACTTGGCCAGACTTCTCGAAAGACAAGATATCCTCGAGCTCAGCATTGGGCAATGTGTTCTTGTGGTGGCTCAACGACTTGATCCAGTATGCCTACGGACATGAGATTGGACCTGACGACCTCTACCCCCTCGACAAGAATTTGGGAGCGGAAATACACCGGATTCAATTTATGACTCACTACCGTGCGATACAATCCAAAGAAGCCACCCGGCGACAACGAATACGAGGATGGAAAGCAGCTCGTGCCCTTTGTTCGACTCTTGGGGTCAACTGTGTGGCGCCTGCGCTACCGCGTGTTACGATGTCGGCATTCAAATTCGCCCATCCCTTCTTCATCAACTCCATTCTGAATAAACTGAGCCAAAACACATCATATTTATCTGCTGGCACAGCAACTGCCTATATTGGCATTATGCTGTTCCTCAATGTCGGAAATGCCATGGCGACGAGCACATATGGGTACTACCAAGAGCACGCAGTTGCTCAAGTGCGCTCGTGCCTTGTGCCTGCTCTCTACCAGAAAACTGTACGACGGAAAGTGTTTTCGGAAAAGAGTTTTTCTGTACTGAGCATGATGGATTCAGAGATGAATATGATCCAGTTTGGTGTCAGAAACACTCACGAGTTCTGGATTTGCGTGCTCGAGATCATTTTCGCCAGCTGGCTGTTGAAACAGCGCATTGGCTGGGCCTTCATGGCGCCGCTAGCTGTGGTTTTGATGTCGGCAAGCGCTTCCACTTTTGCTAGTCAATTCACTGCGAAGAGACAATATGCCTGGATGGAGGCTCTGGGAAGCCGGGTGGGCTTGATATCCTCTGTTCTTCCAAGTCTGCCCTCCATCAAAATGGCCGGCCTGGGTAATCAGATTGGCCGTGTTGTGCAAATGTCTAGAGAGCGGGAGATTGCATCAGGCAACCGGTTCAGACTCCTCAGCACCGCTTCTGCAACTATCGCTTTCGTGCCCACGGTATTCTGCCCGATCGTAACATTCACCATCGCGCGCAAGTCCCTTACTATGAGCGAGGTTATGACATCGCTTGCATTCATCGGCCTCCTCTCGAACCCCATGATGCATATTCTGCAGTGTATCCCGCTTGTCATGGCTGCCATTACCTCCGTTGGACGTGTTGAAGAATTCCTCGACTCCGAAAACGATGATGGACAGATCGCCATGGCATACCACGATGAGGTAGCCAACGCCGTGGCCCCAGGCACTATCGAATTGATTGATGCTAGCTTCGGATGGGACGAAAATGACTGGTCAGTGCAGAATATGAATCTCACAATGTCCCCTGGCGTCTTTCACTACGTCGTGGGGCCGGTTGCAGCTGGTAAGACTACACTTTGCCTGGGGCTTTTAGATGAGGTCAAGCATAGGCAAGGTCAAGTTGTAGTGCAACGTGGAAAGCAACTTTCTTACTGTAGTCAAGACGTTCTCATGGTTAACGGCACGATTCGGGAGAACATTGTTGGCTTTGCTCCCTTCAAAGCGGCCCTATACGAGAAAGTAGTGAAGAGCTGTCAGCTGCAAGTGGACTTTGAATCTCTCGCCGATGCTGACGAAACGATTGTCGGAAGCCAGGGAGCTGCACTGAGTGGTGGCCAAAAGAAGAGAATATCGCTGGCTCGTTCCCTGTACGCGGAGCCAGATGTGGCCATATTCGACGATGTTCTTAGTGGTGTTGATTCCCATACGGCGCAGAATGTTGCGCGCACTGTCTTTGGGCCGGAAGGGTTTCTCAGAAAACTCAACACTACAGTCATTTTCACTTGCCAGTCCACGGAATTTGTTGATCTGTTTGACGAAGTTTTGGTTTTGAAGAATGGCCAGGCAACCTGTTCTGGCCCTCCAGCACAGCTGCCTGCTGAGGAGCGCAGCGAAGGCTCACCGTCTACGACAAATGCATCCTCGCAAGTCAACACTGCGAAATATCTTCATAATGCCAGCATGGGTCGGAAGCCTGCGGCAAAGGCCATGTCAGGCACCCTACCAATGGTTCCGCCAGGCCACAGCGACAACTATAGTTTCTACTTTGCTGCGGTCGGCTCGGGCACCTTTTTCGTCTTCTTTTTGCTTGCCATTGCAGCGGCATTTCTGTTCACGTTCTCAACACTTTGGCTGGAGATCTGGATTGCGGCAGAAGGAGATTCGCCCAAAGAGAGGCTATACTTTCGAACCTTTTGGGCTCTACAAATCACTTGTATCCTAGTGTTGCTGGTATATTTTACCTATACTAGTACTGTGATGGGGCCCAAGGCAAGCTCGCAACTGCACTTTGGGGCGTTGAAGACGCTTGTTCAGGCGCCGTTGGACTACTATACCACAGTTGACTCGTCGGTTCCCACCGGATACATGTCGCAAGACATGAACATTATCGACAGCCAATTTACTAACTCGGCCGGAAACACTGTTGCTACCAGTTTCATCGTGTTGTTTCAATTCATTTTGATGGTTCTTGGCTCGCCTTCTGTGCTCATTGGCTACCCATTCTTCTCTATGATCCTCCTGCGGGTGCAAAGGGTTTTTGTCAGGGCAGCCGTGCAGCTTAGGGCTATTGCAACGGAAGGACGCAATCCTCTCAAGTGAGTTCCTTTCGCCTCTTACCAGCCGTATATCCTTCCACTTTGCAGACTCTAACACTTGGTAGCAAACATTTCAGGGAGACCCTTGACGGCCTTGTCACGATTCGTGCCTTTGGATGGTCCGAAAGTAACATTCGACTCAACGACAAGCTTCTCGACAAGTCGCAACAATCATCATATCTCTCCTCAATGCTCCAAACATGGCTAAAAGCGATGCTGAGTTTATGCATTGCCATGGTTGCCTCGGTATTTGTTGGCATTGCAAGCCGGCTTCCTGCCAGCACTGGACTCGTCGGTGTTGCCCTCGTCACGTTCATGTCGGCTGCTGGAATGCTCGGGGATTTTATCCAGTCCTACACAGCGCTTCAAACTTCAGCCGTGGCTTTGAACAGACTCAAGTTTCTGCAAGATGGCGTTCCTCCAGAGCATGAAACAGAGCAGGAGGTGTCCACTACCGATAGCTGGCCTTTGGAGGGGGTAGTCCGGCTGGATTGCGTCTCTGCTGCGTACAAGTACGTCGCCTTTTTTTCGGTCAAGCCTCGACTAATGTTTCAAAGGACTAGTAAACCATACCCAGGAAAGGAAATCGCCCTAGCGGAGGCCGAAGATCCCGATGATGCTCTCAAGGCCATGTCGCTCCATGTCAAAAAGGGCGAGACAATGCTAATTTGTGGTCGAACCGGAAGGTATGCCGTGTCCCAGTTGAATTGAGTGTATATTTGCTAATAATAGGTTCAAGTGGTAAATCAACATTCTTGCTTCTTTTACAGGGTTTCATCACTCCCCATTCTGGTTCTGTTGAGATTGATGGAGTCGCACCAGGCAGTGTCGATCGCAACAAGCTGCGCGATAGCATCATAGCCCTACCGCAGTTCCCCTTCTTTTTGACCAGCGAGTACACTGTACGCGACAATCTCGAGCACCACTTTAACTTGTCTGAGCTGAGTCTTGCGGACATTGCAGAGGCCAAGCCACAGCCACAGCAAGAGGAGGACTGCATTTATGCGCTAGAAATGGTGGGTTTATGGGACACGCTTTGCGCGCGCGGTGGGCTGGATGCGCTGCTCAAAGAAAGGTCGCTCAGCCGAGGCCAGAAGCAGCTTTTTAGCCTCGCGCGAGCCATTCTGCGTCGTCGATTAAAAAGGCAGGCAAATCAAGAGACAGCGAACCAAGGCGGGGGACTGCTGCTTCTCGACGAGTTCAACACGGGACTGGACTCGTCGACGGAGTCACTCATGTGGCAGGTGATCAAGACCGAGTTTCGTGGCTGCACGATTATTTGCGTTGCGCATCGCCTGGGTGCTGCCTCGGACTTTGACCACGTCGCGGTGCTCAGCCACGGGCGAATTGTGGAAGAGGGCGTGCCGTCGTTACTACTGCAGGGTTCTGCTGGTAAGTTCCGAGCGATATGGAGCATGAAGGAGATTTAGTTTGATATTATGTACATGGGTTGTCTATCTTCATTACACATGTGATATTCATGAGCCTCGTTGCTGCCGGTATCCGCATTGTGATCCCCCCCCCCCCAAATATCGCAATGCTAGTCATCGTTGTGTATGCAATCTGCTAGTCCTCTGCCTCATCCGTAAAGTAATCGAACGGCGCTGGTACCTCTGGTTCCTTGCCGCCCGGCACATCCACATCCGCACCAGTCACAGCAGCATGTGCCTGCTCCAAGCACGGCGGCACGTCCAGCGGCGGCACAGGCGTCAGGCAGTGCGCACGAATCATGGCCGTCATGGTGCGAGCCCATTCCCAGGGCCGGTCGCGATCGCCAGGCAGGCTGTTGAAATACTCCCATCCCATGATGCCGCCAAAGTCGTGGGGCCGGCGGCGCAGGATGGAGAGCGTCTGCTGGAGGCTGTCCCAGGCGACGAAGCCGGTGCCATTGTCCGGGTTCGTGACGAGGCCGACGACGAGGCGGTCGGGGGGCCAACCCTTGCGCAGCATCATGTCGTACATGACGGTTGTGGAAAAGTCGCCCCAGCCCCAGTAAAACTGCGCATTGTACCAGGCAATGTCGCGGCCGCGCAGCACCTCGAGCGCCTCGTAGTCGAAGCCGCTGAGGTTGGCGGTCGGGTCGAGCAGGCTCGCGGCGACTGGCGCGAGCGTGATGAGGAACTCGGGGCCAAAGTCGGCGCGCAGGCGGTCAATAAGGCGCACGATGCCCGCGAGGCTCATGTCCTCCTCGACATCTAGGTCCAGGCCGTCGAGGCCGCGCGCGCGGACGAGGTCACGCAGCGGCGCGTAGTAGCGCTCAAAGCGGGCAAGAGCCAGGGAGTCGTCGTCGGGAGAGCCGTCGAGGCGCTCGTAGGTGCCCTTGGCGGCGCCGCCGAGGAGGGCGAGGACGCGGACGCCGGCGGCCTGCAGGACGCGCAGCTCGGCCCAGGCCGTCTGGTGGCGCGGGTCGTCGGGCGCGTGGTCGTTGAGCGTGAGCGCGTCGGGATCCTCGTTGATGTGCAGCGCCGCGAGGATGACGTGCGTCACGGCAATGCCGGGCTGCGTAATCAGCGGCAGGATGGAAATGGACTTGCCGTCGCTGTCGTGAAGCGTCTGGTAGTATGTGATGAGCCGCGGCAGCGGCCACGGCCGAGGAGGCAGCGGCGACATGGGCGTGAGGGTTGACGGTGTGAAAAAGCCGTGAAGATTGCCTGACGCCGGGGGGGAGGGGGGCCACAACCAAGGGCAAAACTTCTGCCGCAACTTGCACCCCACCTGCGTTGAAGATGGTAGGTGTGCCTTGCACGGACACGAGTGCAAGTTTTGAGGGAAAGAAAAAAGTAATGAAAGTTTAGAGGAATGATTAAAAGAATGACCAAACTTGGAAAGCTAAGCACGCCGTCAAGGAAAGATGCTCGTCGATTCTAGCGCCAGATGACAGCGCTAGTTCAGTAACTGTGCGCTAATAATTGTCGCATCAATCACTGGTGATTTATCTGGCCATATATTTGTAAACTACCATACACTAATTTGTATTCATGTAGCCATCTCTCCCAAAATGGTAAATTGCAAGTATTTCAAGTATAATTGTAATTAGAAGTCTCGATGAAGAATAAGAAAAACAGAGCAGTTGGTGGGACAAGTCAATGGGATAGAAGAGAACGAGAAGGAAATCCCGAAACAAGAACAAATTGTGGAATCGGTAAAATCATTGTATCTTTACCCAGTTGGCATTCTTATTCATCGCTTGTCCATCCTACTTCGCCTTACACCCCCTTTATATGGAGTAAATTAGCAACAGCGCGACGAGACAGCGTCTCATCCTCCGCAGTGGTACCGTTCCTAAATGCTACCAGGATGGAAGTAGCCAAGGAGCGGGAACGCCAAAGCAACAGGCACCAATTCCAGAAAAAACAAAAGGTAGATTGCGTGGGTTTGGCTCTCAACTGTCTACGCCAAATAAAAGGTGTTGGCAGGCATGGCCGCCACTGGCTGACTCATCAGGCGAGAATACCCTCATTGTCAGCCACCTCCATATGCCTTCCTCCCTCTTTCTCAGCATCATCACATTTTTCCAGGGTCTTTATTCGCTGACTGTCTGTGCTTTGCCCGACTCGTGATTCCCTCACTTATCTTGCTTCCTCTTTTATCCGCCATAAAAGGCGGTACGGGAGATTGGATGCGGACAGTCGCCGTGGCAAACGACCAAGCAAAGCCAGACAGGCCGTCGCGGTGCAGATCGTGACGAGCGCGCCACAGAAACGCCGCAGACATCAGGACGATTATCATGGAGATCTGGTGTAAATTGCCATCTTACACCCGCTCGGACTGTCTGGTGGACGTTTTGACTTGCGCATGACCATTGCGGGGCTTTTCTACGACTTCAAACTCGAGACATTTCGAATTTTCAATGGGCAAGAGGATGCGCGATGCAACCTCTGAAAGATAAGGCCAACTGGAGTGGTGGGATTACACTCAAAAGTTGATAAATGTGGATGCACTGGTTCAAGTCTGGGGTAATATAAGTTGCCGAGTCTGACTTTCTAATATTGCAGCTATGGAATCTAAGCTGTGCTGGAAATCAATATGCTTTCGCTTACTCATACGGAGCATTTCCAGTTTTGCATGTCATCGTTGTTGTGTTGGCATCGTTTCAAGATGTGGCGTTTTAGTGCCAAAACAGCCGAGTTGCGGGTGCTGCAGACCAGCGGAATGTTGACGTTATCTGTTGACGCTACTAATAAGCTCGCCTACTAGAAGAATCGTCAATAACGACAGGCGCAGCCGAGACGACATGCTGGGGTGTACGGCAGGCATTATATCCCATCGTGTCGCATTATTACATGCGTCAGGCCTCGGCTCTAGCCCAAGGGAGAGGTTTGGCAGGGTCTTTATGCGACTCCGTTTCGAGCATCAAATTCCTAACCTGGACGGGGAAATGGGGTTTGGGGTAACAGCAAATCTGCAATAGACACGTTGATTTACTGCATTGAAACACGATTCTACGCGACTCCCAAACACGGCCCCAGTGTTTCAGCTCAAAATATCACGGAAGCTGGAAACACCGCGCAGCTCGCCTATCTGTTGTGGTTCATTGCTCATACTTTACAAATACAGACATGGTGACGCTTCAATGCGTTGTTGTGATTATCATGAGAAGGAAAGAATTCTGGTTTCGTGCACAGGATTGCACGCCTATAGTGCTTCGCTCGTCTATGAAGAGCATCAAAGTCTGAAATAGCGATACTCTGATTGTGCATTTTCTTTTCACTTCACTACTAGCCAGGAAACTGTTTGACGTTACGACACTAGCCCGTCGCCGGCCGACGCATCATTACCACTTCGAAAAGTCACTAATTCGGTTCTACGATGGGTGGTACAAGGTTACTTCGAGCGGCTTACTTGCTTGTCTGTGGTCTTTGCTTGCTACTGGGTACAGTACGAGTTACATTAGCCAAGGAAACCTCGAATCATGATGAGTTTGACCACTCGAGCAGCGTGGAATCGCTCACACAATTTCCCCAAGTAGGCGATGTTCAACTACGGAGGACGTACATGGCGCTGGTCAGCATGTTTAGCGATGCGTCTCGAGAAGCGGCCAAGAGATATGGTGTTTCGGAGCTGAAAATGCTCTCAAACGATTTGGACAGCCATGTTCAAAACGTCAATGACAACACCAACAAGCCACACCGCCTCGAGTTGAAAAGGAGCAGCGTTCGACGGAGCAGCAGCCATGACGACGAAGAACAGGAGAGCATACTCGCAAGATTCTTGTCGGGGCTCGTTCTACCTGAGCAAAGTCCAGTCAAGACTGAGCGACCAACCCCAGAGACAAACAGCACAGATGATTCGACGGAGGAAACTACCAACGAGTCAGCAAATCTGAGAAGGGGTCTCTTTGGGGGTCTAGGAAAACTCTTTGGAGGTGACAAAGACGGCAAAGGAGACGGAGGAGATGACGACGGCCCAATCGCCAATGCCATGTCAAAAGTTGCCGGCAAAGCTTTTGGCAAGCTTCTCAACGCCACCGGCAACGGCCTCGCCGGCGCAGGCTTCTTTGGCGGCGTCGGCGTCGGCGAGGGCGCCGCGCAGGCGCTGAACCTGACGACGGCGCAAAACTCCAAAACCACTGGCGAGCAGGTCGCGCAGCAAAACGGCATGAAGAGCTCCGGCCTGAACCCCATTGTCCAGAGCGCCGCCATGGGGCTGACGGCCACGGCACTCAAAGCCGTCGTGGACAGCAATTTGCTGCAGCTCCCGCCGCTGGCCGCCATCGCGGCGTCGCTGGGCACCGGCGTCGGCAATGGAGGCGCCATGGGTCTCGGCCTCGCGAAGCGGGACGTGTCGCCGTCGCTCAACGGGTCAGGCCTGGTCGACAGCATCGGCGCGCTGGGCTTTGGCGCCACGCAGGCGCTGACGTCGAGCCTCAACATCACAGGGGCGGGCGGCTTATCGTCGCTGCTGCCCGCGCAGGGCCTCGACGTTGGCGGCATTGCTCTCGGCGCCGGTTCCGGGATCGGCCAGGGCGCGGCGCGCGGGCTGAAGCTCGCCAAGGCGGAGCAGCAGCCGCCGGCGCCAAAATCCAACGGGGACATTGCGGGCATCGCAAACACATTTGCATTTGGCCTGAGCAACGCCCTGACCGACGGCCTCAACGTCAGCGCGCAGAGCCTAGGCGCCATGCTTCCGCCGATTGATTTCAACTCTGCTGCGCTGAGCGTGGGAGACGGCATAGGAAGCGGCGCGGCGCTGGGGCTCAAACTGGCGCAAAACGACACCAGTGGCTTCGGCGCGCCGTCGGACATGTCGGCGCCGTCAATGGCGGATCTTCCCAAGATTGCGGGCACGCTGGCGTTTGGCGTGAGCAAGAGCCTGACGCAGTCCCTCAACACGAGCGGTGTCAGCGTGTCGAACCTTTTGCCGGCGGATCTCGATATTGGAGGAATTGTCATGGGTGCTGGCCGTGGCCTCGGCGGCGGTGCGTCGGCAGGATTAGGGCTGGCCGGGTTGGCGAGCAGCAGCAGCAACATCAGTGCTCGTGCTCTGCCAGACTCTTTGAAAGATGTTGCAGGTCTGGTGGAGAAGTTTACCTTTGGGCTCGGCAACTCGTTTACAGACAAGATCAACCTGACCTCTCAGGCCAATAACCTCGCCTCTGCCCTGCCATCGGTTGATATCGGCGCGACTGTTTCGAGCGTCGGATCGGGCCTCGGGTTGGGCCTAGCCAAGGGCCTGGATCTAGGCACGAAAGCCATTGCGCCTCCTCCAAAGCCATCATCTATCAAGGATCTACCGCAGCTAGCTGGCACATTTGCGTTTGGACTGAGCGATGCGCTTTCTAGCCAACTCAACATTAGCGGGCTCACTAGCGACCTGACCAAGAATGCCGGAGGCCTCGTGGCAAAATTCGCGGCTCCCGTGGCGTCTGGCCTCGGAAAAGGTATAGGAACCGGCGCGGCGGTTGGCCTCGGCCTGCAGCCAGAGTCTGACGCGACGTCTGTGCAGGAAGCATCGGCGCAGAATGGCGAGATTGATGCCGAGGGCCTCACGCAAAGCTTTGCAGAAGCGCTGGTGTCGCGATTCCTCGCAAACGATACTGCAGGCGAGCTCATCAAGAGTGTGTCTGGAGGCAATGGCACCGATGGCGCCGGTTCTCTCCTGAGCAACGTCGACGTCCCGCGCCTGGCCAATGGTCTGGCCAGAGGCCTTCTCACCGGTGCCGGGGACGGCGTCCAGGCCCTCGGCGGGATCAACGCCCTCGTCAGCGGCAAGACGGTGGCGCTCACGGGACCCGTTTCAGAAACAAAGATTGACTTTGACGACTCTGCCAGTGGCGCGGCTGTAGGGCTTGGTCAGGGGCTGGGAACGTCGGGCGTCTTGACGGTGCAGAAGCTGCTTGCGCGCGGGATGAGTGCGAGTGCCAATTCGGCAGACAATTCAAGCAACCCGCAACGGCGGGATCTCGCCGTCTTTGGTCGTCGCCAAGAGAACAACAACAACAACAACGACGACGACGGTGCCTCGCCACCAATAAACCTGACGCTGTTTGCTGATGCGGCGGCCATTTCGTCGCTTGGGCAAAAGGGCGTCGACGTTTTGACGTGCGACGGCATCGCGGGCTTGTTGCTCGTTGCTTCTGGACTTCAAAAGAGCGGCACCGTGTCCGGTGGAACTCCAAGCGGCAACACGCTCGAAACTCTAAAGTCGTTGATTCCAATGGGAACGATTCAAGTCAAGTCGCAGGGAAACACGTTTGCTATCGACGGCACTAAACTCGCAGAGAATCTGGGGAAGCCCGATTTCAGCGTCACGTCAACGCTGAGCATCAATGGCTCTTCGTTTTCAAAGTATACAGCATTCTTGATACTGCACAGTAAGTCGGCTTTCTATCTCCCTCCCTCTCTCTCTCTTTCTCTCTCTCTCTCTTTCTCTCTCTCTCTCTCTCTCTTTCTCTCTCTCTCTCTCTTTCTCTCTCTCCCTCTCAGTAGACCATTTTTATGCATCTTTGAGCTAACAGTCGCCCAAACAGTTGGAAGCGCCATCATTGGCTTATACGTGATTTGGCCTCTCATTCTGAGCGTTGCTAGCTTACAGAATATTGCTGCTCACTTCCAGATTCCAAGTCCTCTCAGCAGCTGGACTACAAAGACGAGCAGGTTTCTTCGGCTGTTTGTACTGCCGCCGTCTTTGATTCTGATCCTCGTGTTTGGCATTCTGGCTGGTGCGTCCAAAGGTCACTTCCGCACAACCCATGGGGTAAGTTCAACGTCCCCCTCTTACAAGCATTCCCCATTGTACTCACAACTGACTGGAATCGCAGATTCTAAGTCTCTTCACTCTCATCTTCGCCATTGCCGCTCTTACCCTCTTCTTCTTTGCCAAACCTGCAGACCTCACGCCCAGCGACCGGGTGACCACATCCGCCAAAAAGCAGCGAGACATTGTGACGTGGGCCTCGCACGCTTGCAACCAGATCCTCCTTGCATTGCTACTTCCCACGGCCGTTACCGGATTTGCAGATTTGAGCAGTGTCACGCTCTGCCTGACCCGCTCCGCGGTGCCGTTTGAACTGGCCGTGTCTCTTGGCATGGGCCTCGTGTTTGTGTTTGCGCTCGGCCAGTTCATGAGCGGGATCGAGTTGTTTCTTGTCTTTATGGCAAAGAGGACTGGAAGGAGGCAGATGTTGACTGTGAAGGAGGAAGCTGCCGATGGATCAGGCCGTCCTCGAATCGAATCACCAGTTCCTCAACGCACTGGCACCGTCATTCTGGAAAAGGGCGTCGTCGTTTTGGAAAAGGAAGAAGACCGGGAACAGGTTGGCGGCCAAGCGCAGCTCCCCGTTTACATTTAGCCGGGGGGGGGATATCCAAGCTTGCCGTAGTTGGGGGGTTTTTACAGGATGGGCGATTAATGTTTTTTTCAATGCTTATAAGAGAGGGCTCATCTGCGGACCTGAAGCTTCTCTTTGGAACTCTATGTGCCATCTTGATGGACTATAATCAGAAATATTTGAAATAAAGATGTAATCTCATGAATCAATGCTATGACTGAGGGTGTTGGGGCGTTGCGGATCTGCTGTTCTACCGGACTCGCCATCTTTTCCGGATGCGTGCGCATGAATGGGTTGTCCAGTTTTAGAGTGGCTTGTAATCGATGATGTAGGCCAAATGCTGGCGTTGATCTGCAAAGCTGTCTAGTGCAGTGGTCAAGTCTGTCTGCACAATAAAGTTTGTCAATGGGATTTGCCTCGAGACGGAAAATTAGAAACCTCTTTAGAGAGCACACAGGCTATCGCGATGCTTTAAATAAAAAATGATGCTTGCAGCCTGGACAGCGGGCGAAGCAAGCGCGTTTCCGTGAGCACATGTAATGTCACTGGATAAGCCGCAGCACCTTGTTGCACCATGGTGGGCAATTCGGCGGCCAAGTCTGCAAGTTGCAGAAATTAAAAAAAGCCACTCTGATGGATCCAAGGGCAGTCTCGATGGTACTTTCGCGACCTTGTGATAAATACACTACAAGTGTCTTGGGCAATGTCTCACGGGGACATGAATTCGTCGCGGGCAAAAAGCAAATATTTGATGCTGCCACTGGTACTCTGGAGCAAAAGTTCTTTGAGATGATGACTCAAGAATGCTCACGCCGACCAGAGCCTCTAATGTCTTGAACCTCGACATTGTTAAGCTGTGCGACCCAAAAAGGAGGAGATGCCGTCAAGCGAGTGATGAACGATATAAGACGCTGTACTTTCTCATACATTGTTTCTCACATGTTTTAGATTCTCGACTTTCTTGTTTCATTCCTCATTCTGCCCATGTATCAAGCAAAGCCTGTCAACGAAATCTCAAAACAATGTCCCTTTTGCCGCATGACTAGTCGTGCTCTAACTGCCCAATCATCATGGACAGCGACCGCAACCATGATGCGACTTGCCTCAACAAGGCAGTTTTGCAAACCCTGCAACTGCTGCGCGACGTACTTTTGTCCAAGATTTCTCCCATTGATATCACCGATTTTGTCAATGACCTCTCTCTCCACTCTCCAACCTCGCCGTCACGACAAGGTTGTCGGCGCCCGCATCGCGACGCCAACCATCAACACGTTTCCTTCCACATGAGCCATCGTGGAGGTGCCCACTCAATGCACCGACGCCGAGGATGAGGCCGTTGGCGACGTTTTTTTTTTTCTTTTTTTTTTTTTCTTTTTCGCCAAGAGCCAGTTAGACGCCAAGTGTTGCGCCAAGGGCTTGATCCCGCGCAACCCCCGGCCCTCACGGTCATTAATTACCCCCGGCAATTCAACTCAGGGGATCAGCATTAAAAGAGGCGTTTTATCGTTCGTTGTGATCCACGCCGGGATCCCATATTGCGAACCAGGGTGATGCAATTTCAGAGCATGTCGTGGTGGCTTTAGTCATGAGGACGGGCGCTGTTGCCGGTAACTACAAAGAACAGGGTTTGAACTCGGCAAGGCCATTACCGGTATACAGACGCAGTCCAAAGCAAGGCCCAAACGCTCTGCTCGGACCAAGACGCACGCCAACTCCGCTCATGTCTGGGGACATATCCGAGGCCGAAAGATGCCCTTGACAAGTAAAGAAAGGGCCGACTACCCAACATGCGGCATGCTGTTGGGTGTCGACTATTCCCCTCCCATTTCTCGGCCGAGCCCTTGGCGTGCGTCTCCATTGGCTCGAATGCACTTCATCATCAAGTCAGGCGAGCTGCGGATGCTCAATCGCAAAGTGCTAATAGATCCGCTCCGAACCCAAATCTCACGGAGGGGGTATTTTTTTTTCGACATTGAAGCGGTCAACCTTGTGCAGTGAATCACCAACAATCACTATTGGAGCGGCCGGAAGCGGCGTGAATATTGCCGTTGGTCTCACGAGACCTGTGGTGTATTGGCTGACTACCTCCGTAGCCAAGACCGAAAGCATAAAATGAGATATTCACTGCCGGAGATGGAGTCGAAAACGGCCTCCAGAGATTCAGAAAGTGGACAAAGAATTTTCAATGAACCAATGAATATCATGCCCGCCAGCTCGGTGGCGTTGGCTTCCCAGTCCATTGACAGTTTGACCGTCGTGCTTTCCTCCTTGGGTACCCAACACCTGCGTCACCATCTTGGGCGCGTGAGCTTTCTGTGCCAATGGCAATGACAGTATTCAGCCTCGAGCCGTTGCACCTTGTCCATGAGGCTTTCGAGTCTACGTTCCGAGTTGCTTCTTTGAGGAAGTAGACTTTGGTTCTCTCCCCGAAGGCCCCCCGCGTCATTCGCTTGTAAGTGGAATTTGAAGAAATTTTGGTCACCGGTAGTTTGTAGACTGAATCATTCAAGTTTGAATCATATAAATCCACACGACTTTCTCGAGAGAATTGGTTCCATTTCCTCAATCAAGCTCTCTTGGTAACCACCAACAAGTAGTGGCAGACTCTGTTCAAAAGCAGAGTGCAATTCAACAAGATATGGTTTCTCTACATTGGCTATCTCGCCTTGTCATTGGGCTATACCTGGGCAGGAACACAGCCGCCCAGTTTGTCACGGCGCCAAAGAGCGACACCTTTACCAATGTAACGGGATACGCCAACGTTCCCGTGCGCTACAAGCAGGTGCCCGCGGGCATCTGCGAGCTGAACCCCAGCGTCAGGAGTTATTCCGGATACGCCGACGTTGCCGAGGACCAGCACGCCTTCTTCTGGTTCTTTGAAGCCCGCGACGTCGACCCGCGCACGGCGCCGCTCAGCGTCTGGGTCAGCGGCGGGCCGGGCTCCTCGTCCATGAACGGGCTCTTCAAGGAGCTCGGCCCCTGCCACATTGACTACTTTGGCCGGCCCGTCGACCGCCCGCACTCGTGGTCGCGCCGCAGCAACCTCCTCTTTGTTGACCAGCCCACGCACGTCGGCTTCTCGTACTCGGTGCCCGTGCCGGGCACAATCGACGACGAGACCGAGGCCGTCGTGCCGCTGCCCGGCTGGACTTGCCCGCCAGACGCAAAGAAGAACAAGGAGAACAAGACCTGCGGCACCTTTTCGCTGCCTCACGCCAACCTGACGGCCAACTCAACGGCGAATGCCGCGCCCAACATGTGGAGGACCTTGCAGGGCTTCATGGGCGCCTTTCCGCAGTACTCGCGCCACGGCGTCCACTTTGTCTCCCAGTCCTACGGCGGCCACTACGCGCCCGTCTTTGGCGACTACTTTCTGAAGCAGAATGAAAAGAAGATTCCCGGTGCCGCGCACATTGACCTCCGGAGCGTCCTCATCGGCAACGGGTGGTACGACCCCATTGTCCAGTACACGGCCTACTACAACTATACCGCCCTGCCGGGCAGCACCTACGACTTTGCCATGTTCAACACGTCCATCCAGGAAATGATGCACGAGGACCTGTTTGGTCCCAAGGGCTGCCTCAGCGGGCTCAAAGAGTGCCACGAGAACAACGACCAGAAGCAATGCGAGGCCGCGGACCGTTACTGCATCGGCCACATTGACGGGTTCCCGCAACGGTACGCGAACCGCAACGTATACGACATCCGCCAGCTAAACCCCAGCCCCTTTCCCTACGGCTTCTACGAGGACTACCTCAACAGAGCCGACGTCCAAGAGGCCATTGGCGCCTTTACCAACTTTACCTCTTCGAGTACCGCTGTCGCGGAAGCCTTCCACACCACTGCCGACGTGGGCCGCAGCGTCGGCTCCGTCGAGGCTCTCCAGAACCTCGTCAACCACGACATCGCCGTCGCCATGTGGGCCGGCGACGCCGACGCCATCTGCAACTGGATGGGCGGCCAGACCATTGCGGACATGGTCGACGTCGCCGGCTGGTCCGACGCGGGCTTCGCCAACCTGACCGCGAGCGACGGCAAGGTCCACGGCCAGGTCAAGCAGCTCGGCAAGTACAGCTTCACGCGCTTCTACGAGGCCGGCCACGAGGTGCCCTTTTACCAGCCCCTCGCGTCGCTCGAGTACTTTGAGCGCGTCATTGGCGGCCTGGACGTTGCCACGGGCAAGGTGGACATTATGAGCAAGTGCGACTACCGCAGCGTGGGCACGCCAGAGAGCACGTACCGGCAGGGCAACGCCACGGTGCAGTGGAAGGTGACGCCGGAAAATGTGACGTATCATGTCGAAACTCACAGGCCGGGCGCCGCATGGACCAACAATAGCAAAAATAGCTGCAGTGCGCCCAAGGCTGGAGCGTCAGCTCACTAAATAGGATATGTGGAACGTTTGGATAGGGCGCTGGCCAAGGTGTTAGCTGCAACTCGAAAGCAATCTAATTAAAAGACTCAAATTACTGTGACTTGGTAAATAATGAATGTGCCACTACATGAGCAACGCAATGACTACAATAGAATACGGAAACGAGAGATGGGAAGACAAGGGTGACTAGATAAAGTGGAATGAGTAAAGAAGAAGAAGAAGAAGAAGAAGAAAAAGAAGAAGAAGCAGAAACAAAAGGGTGGAAACCACTGATTGCTTATTGTTGAAAGAGTAATGCTTTTTTTATCATGACGATTCTATCCCCCGAAGAAGCTACTGTAGCATCACTATTCAGCCATCACTATTCGAATTTTGTTTGTTTTGGACAAGTACTGGGTTACAAGTTAGCACGGCGCCCATGCGGCAGTACAACGAGTCAATCAATCTTGGATTCTTCTAGTCACAAATTTTTTTTTTTAAATGGTAGAAATAGTCTTTTAGCATTTAGCTAATTATTCACTTGACTCATTAATTCATGTGCAAGACATGTCGCCCATTACCCGTGGGCAAGGGCCATCTCATTCATCCTCTGATATTCTTTTCTTTCCACCAATCCATAAACAAGAAAAGGCTTCATTATCCTTTGCAGTCATAAAAACAAATTTGGGCTTGGGAGACTCCCGCCCCTGCGCTTCATGTAAAATCATCCAAGATCCAAAAATATAAAACATAAATACTAAAAATCATATGTGCAAGTCACCTAATGCGAGTGTTCCATAATCAGTCGGCTTAGGACGAGCCCCCAGAGCTTGAAGAGGGGCCCGACAGAGCTGAGAAAATGGCCTGCAAAAGGTCAGATATTGTTGCAACCAGCGGCGTAGCATCACCAATCAGTTCCTGCGTGTTGCTGACAAAGTCAGACGTCAGGAGAGACTCGGCGTTGAGCAGCAGCGTGGCAATGCCAGCAACAGTCTCCTTGGTGAGCAGAGGTGCAACAGCCTCAATCAGACCCTTGAGATCAATCTCGCCAAGAGCACCCAGAAGAGGCTTGACCATGTCGAGCAGAGGCTTCAGGCTTTCGAGAAGCTCAGGAATGTTGACATTATCAAGGGCCTCAACCAGCGGCAGAGCACCGCTGATCAGAGAAGACGTCTCATTGACAAACTTGGGTGTGAGGAGATCCTCGGCATTGTAAACGAGACCAAGGACCTTCTTGATAGACTCGGGGGTGAGGAAAGGCTTGAGGACGTCAAGGAGAGCCTTGAGGTCAATCTCGCCCAGGGCAGCCAGCAGAGGGCTGAGCTGCTTAAGTAGAGGGCTGAGCTGCTTAAGGAGCTCAGGAAGATCAATCTCACTGAGAGCAGCAAGTAGAGGCTTGACGGCTTGCAGAAGAGGACCAGCATCACCGATGAGCGCCTTGGTCTGCTGGACAAAGTCGGGAGACAGGAGGTCTTCGGCGTTGGTGAGAAGGCCGACGATCTTGTTGATGCTGTCTTTGGACAGGATGGGAGCGAGGGAATCGATGATACCTGCAAGATCAAGCTTGCTGATGCTGGCAAGAAGGGGTCCAAGCTGCTTGAAGAGACCTTGGAGATCAACACTGCCGAGGGCAGCGATGAGGGGACCGGCGCCAGCAATAAGACCTCTGGTGTCCTTGACGAAGTCGCCAGTGAGCAAGTCTTCCGCGTTGCCAAGAAGGCCGAGGAGACCGCGGATGGCCTCGGGAGTGAGTAGAGGGCTGACGGCGTCGAGTATTCCCTTGAGATCAATCTTGCCAAGAGCGTTGAGCAGAGGCGAAAGCTGAGCTAGCAAGGCCTTGAGATCAATGTCCTTGAGAGCGTCAATCAGAGGAAGGGCACCACCGATGAGACTCTTGGTCTGGTCGACGAATTCAGGAGTGAGCAGCGACTCGGCGTTTGTCAGAAGCTGGACAAGACCCTTGATGGTCTCGGGAGTGAGCAGAGGAGCAAGGGCATCAAAGAGGCCCTTGAGGTCAAGCTTGCTGATCTCATCCAGGAGAGGGCCCAGCTGAGTGATGAGCTTATCAAGATCAAGCTTGCTGAGGCTGGCGATGAGAGGGCTGGCACCCTTGATAAGAGCACGGGTATCCACAACAAAGTCCTTTGTGAGGAGGTCCTCGGCATTCTGTAGCAACTCGACGATGCCAAGAATGGTGTTTCTTGACAGTAGCGGTTTGAGCGCATCCAGAAGGCCAACCAGGTCAATCTGACCAAGTTCCTCAAGAAGAGGGCCGACCTGATCGAGAAGCTTCTTGAGGTCAAGCTGGCCGAGGCTGGCAATAAGGGGTTCAGCGCCATTGACGATGTTAACCAGCTTCTTGATGGTGTCAGGGGTGAGGAGGGGCTTGAGAGCCTCGATAAGGCCAACGAGGTCGATTTGGCCGAGCTCGTTGAGAAGAGGACCGACTTGATCAAGCAATTTCTTAAGGTCAAGCTGGCCGAGGCTGGCAATGAGGGGCTCGGCGCCATTGACGATGTTAACCAGCTTCTTGATCGTCTCGGGTGTGAGGAGCGGTTGAACAGCCGCCAAGAGACCCGCCAAATCAATCTTACCGAGCTCTTCCAGTAGAGGACCGACTTGGTCAAGCAGCTTCTTGAGGTCAAGCTGACCCAGGCTGGCGATGAGGGGCTCGGCGCCATTGACAATATTGATGAGCTTCTGGATGGTCTCAGGGGTAAGAAGCGGCTTGACAGCAGCCAGGAGACCCGCCAGATCGATTTGACCGAGCTCTTCCAGCAAGGGACCGACTTGGTCAAGTAGCTTCTTGAGGTCAAGTTGACCCAGGCTGGCAATGAGCGGTTCAGCGCCATTAACAATATTGATAAGTTTCTGGATAGTCTCGGGGGTAAGAAGCGGCTTGACAGCACCCAAGAGACCTGCCAAGTCGATCTGACCGAGCTCTTCCAGAAGAGGGCCAACTTGGTCAAGCAATTTCTTGAGATCAAGCTGGCCAAGACTGGCGATCAGAGGCTCAGCACCGTTGACAATGTTGATGAGCTTCTTCACAGTCTCGGGAGTAAGCAGAGGCTTGACCGCGTCCAGGAGACCTGCCAAGTCAATTTGACCAAGCTCTTCCAGAAGAGGGCCAACTTGGTCAAGCAGCTTCTTGAGATCAAGCTGGCCAAGACTGGCGATCAAGGGAGCGGCGCCGTTAACAATGTCCACGAGCTTACCGATGGTTTCGGGAGCAAGTAGAGGCTTGACAGCGTTTAATAGACCTGCCAAGTCAATCTGACCAAGCTCTTCCAGAAGAGGACCCAGTTGGTCAAGCAGCTTCTTGAGATCAAGCTGGCCTAAGCTGGCAATCAAGGGAGCGGCGCCGTTAACTATGTCCACGAGCTTACCGATGGTTTCGGCGGTCAGAAGTGGCTTCAGGGCCTCGAAGAGACCTGCGAGATCAAGCTGGCCAAGCTGCTTCAGGATTGGCTCAAGCTGGCTGATGATATCCTGAAGATCGAGCTTGCCAAGACTAGCAATCAAGGGAGCGGCGCCATTGACGATATCCACAAGCTTGCCGATGGTTTCGGTGCTCAGGAGCGGCTTGAGAGCCTCAAAGAGGCCTGCGAGATCAAGCTGGCCAAGCTGCTTCAAGATTGGCTCAAGCTGGCTGATAATATCCTGTAGATCGAGCTTTCCGAGACTGTCGATCAACGGGGCAGCGCCATTGACGATGTCAACCAGCTTGCCAATAGTCTCGGTACTGAGGAGAGGCTTGAGAGCCTCAAAGAGGCCTGCAAGATCCAGCTGTCCAAGCTGCTTCAAAATAGGCTCGAGCTGACTGATAATATCCTGGAGATCAAGCTTGCCTAGACTGTCGATCAACGGGGCAGCGCCATTGACGATGTCAACCAGCTTGCCAATAGTCTCGGTACTGAGGAGCGGCTTAAGAGCCTCGAAGAGACCCGCGAGATCCAACTGTCCAAGCTGCTTCAGAATTGGCTCGAGCTGGCTAATGAGATCCTGGAGGTCGAGCTTTCCTAGGCTGGCAATGAGTGGCGCGGCACCGTTGACGATGTCGACGAGCTTGCCAATAGTCTCGGTGCTTAAGAGCGGCTTAAGAGCCTCAAAGAGACCTGCGAGATCAAGCTGGCCAAGTTCCTGGATGATAGGCTGCAGCTGGTCAAGAAGCTTCTGCAGGTCAAGCTTGCCAAGTGAGGCGACAAGAGGGCCGGCATTGGAAATGAGAGACTGAGTTTGCTCAACAAAGTCAGAAGTAAGAAGCTGCTCAGCGTTGAAAAGCAGAAGAACGATGCCCTGGATGGTCTCAGTCGTGAGCAGAGGGGCGATCGTGTCAATGAGGCTCTTGAGGTCGATTTGACCAAGGGCCTCGAGAACGGGGCCCAATTGATCGAACAACTTGGATAGATCAACCTTGCCGAGGCTGGCGACGAGCGGCGCAGCGCCAGAAACAAGGGACTTGGTGTCGTCCACAAAATCAGACGTAAGAAGTTGCTCAGCGTTGAAGAGCAGAAGAACGATGCCCTGGATGGTCTCAGTCGTGAGCAGAGGAGCGATCGTGTCAATGAGACTCTTGAGATCGATTTGGCCAAGGGCCTCGAGAACGGGGCCCAGTTGCTCGAACAACTTGGATAAATCGACCTTGCCGAGGCTGGCGAGAAGGGGCTCAGCACCATCGATAATGGAGATGATCTTGCTGATCTCGTCGGGCTGCAGCAGAGGCTTAACAGCTTCCAGGATGCTGCCAAGATCAAGCTGACCAAGCTGCTTGAGAAGAGGCTCAAGCTGCTTGATGAGGTCCTGGAGGTCGAGTTGACCAAGCTCCTTGATGAGAGGCTCAGCTCCATCTACAATAGAGATGATCTTGGCAATCTCATCGGGCTGAAGAAGAGGCTTGAGGGCTTCAAGAATGCTACCGAGATCGAGCTGGCCAAGTTGCTTGAGAATTGGCTCGAGCTGCTTGATCAGGTCCTGGAGGTCAAGCTGGCCAAGTTCCTTGATGAGGGGTTCGGCACCGTCAACAATAGAGATGATCTTGGCAATCTCGTCGGGCTGAAGAAGAGGCTTGACGGCCTCGAGAATGCTGCCGAGATCGAGGCCACCGAGCTGCTTGATGATGGGCTCAAGCTGCTTGATGAGATCCTGGAGGTCGAGTTGACCGAGTTCCTTGATGAGAGGCTCGGCGCCATCGACAATGGAGATGATCTTCTTGATCTCGTCAGGCTGTAGCAGAGGCTGGAGGGCCTCAAAGAGACCAGCGAGATCGAGGCCACCAAGTTGCTTAAGAAGGGGCTCGAGTTGCTCAATAAGACTTTGCAAATCGAGTTTACCGAGACTGGAGATGAGAGGCTCAGCGCCATCAATGATGGACTGAATTTTCTGAATCTCTTCGGCAGTGAGAAGGGGCTTGACGGCCTCGAGAATGCCGGCCAGATCGATGCCGTTAAGCTGCTTGAGAAGAGGCTCAAGTTGCTCGATGAGAGAGGCCAAGTCAAGCTTACCCAGGCTGGCAACAAGAGGCTCGGCTCCGTCAATGATGCTGATGATCTTGGTAATCTCTTCGCCGGAGAGCAGAGGCTTGAGAGCCTCGAGCAAACCAGCCAGATCGAGGCCGCCAAGCTCTTTGAGAAGAGGCTCCAGTTGCGAAATGAGACTGGCCAGATCGAGTTTGCCGAGTTCGTTGATGAGAGGCTCGCCAGCGGTGACAATGTTGCGAATCTTCTCTGGAATGGGATCCTTCAGGGTCTTGCCGAGACCAATAAGACCATCGTGGACACCCTGGATGAACTCGGGAGTAAGAAGCTGGGTGACAGATTCGAGGAGCTTGACCAAATCTGTGATGGGCTTGATGATGGGGTCGAAAATACCGCTAAGTCCAGACTGAAGAGGGTCGAGAAGACCGTCGAGGAGACCGTTTTGGTTGCCGAGAGCTGAACTAGCACTCTGGGAAGACGTGGTTCCCGATTGAGCGTTCGTGGCATTTTGTCGTCGAAACAGGGTGGAAACTCTGGGATCAAGGCGGTCCTGCTGTTCCTGCCTCTTGAGGAGGGCGGTCAACTCTGTTAGGGTATCGGTGAGCTGGCTACGAGGGACAAGAGCCAAGTTGTGCTTGGAAAGAATCTGGTCGAGGTTGTTGCTCTGAAGGATATCCTCGATTGTGGTCTCTGGGGGGGACTGAGTACGAGGGCCAGCAGCGACCAGGGCTGCAGGGGCCACGGCTCCCACCAGAATGGAAGTCCACCTCATGGTTAGGGTTGTGTGGTGTTTGCCTCACCAGAAAGGAAGCAGTCTTGCTGGACTGGTGTGTTGGCTTCCCACCTGGACAAGACAATTGGCGAAGATGAAAAGGTGTAAGAGAAGAAGAGAGGAGCCAGCAAGAGAAGGAAAAGAGGCTAGGGCGGAGGAGGAGTAGATATGTAATGAGGACTGGAGCGGGTGGATATTTCAGAATAGCAAGAAACGCAGCATCCCAGGTCGAATCCGCACAGAGCACACAAGAGGGAACGGTGGAGGAGGGCTTGCAAGACAAGGTAAGTCGTGCGTCTGTGTGTCGACGGGCAAGGGGGGTGTGCGATGCTGCCAAGTGCTGTGGGACGGTGGGAGGCGTGGGAGTTGAGAGAAGCGGAGAAAGGCTGGAGAGCCTCGGAGCTGCTGGTACAAAATAGTTTGACATGGCCATGTGGACGACAATGAAAACGGGAGAGCAAGCGAGATGCGTAGGCAGGGCCAAGGCAGAAGTCGAGAACTCTGCTGATCGGCGACGCCTGGTGGGAGAGTTACAAGTTAGCTAGCCATTGGGTCCGGAGATGGTGGAGAGAGTTCAGAGGGAGTGGACGGAGACCGTGGGCAATCCCCCAGGTTTCCCCAAGTTTACGGATACTGACCATGACAATTGGGTCAGTGGTGACATTGTGGCTCTGTGATAGGCCGCTGGCCCGGCGTGCAGCCGAGCAGCGCAAGCAACAAGACGAAGGTGGACTCGGTGGAGGCCACTTGGAGAGCCATGATGCCCACCGGGGGGAGGGGCGTGGCCAAAGGTAGTGCGGTGGAGAAGATATTTAGTGCCGTAGACGGCAGAGTTGAGAAGTGTACCGAGTAATTATTACTGGTACATGAGCTTTCTGGGCTGCGTAGGCATTTCGGTGGCGTCCGTAGCTGAGTAGTAGCGTCGCGGTCGGAGGAGAAGAGCGAATTGAGTTGCGGGCAGATTTGTGAGATGGAGGTGATGGAGATGATGGAGGAGAGGGAAAAGGAAATGGTCTTGTTGGTGAAGGTGTTGGACATGGGCAGACGTGCGTTTGTTTGCATTCTTCTTTACGCGAGCAGCTGGCAGCTGGCAGCTGGCAATGTCAATGACAGCAAAGTGCAGACAGCTCCTCGCATGAGGGGAACATTCTGCAATTGCTCATTCAATATCAGTAGTTGTTACTGCCTTGTTCCTGTCCGTATAATGCACACGCTCTTTGCGGTCAACTGCCCGTGTTCCACCGCATCCCGGCCTTGCAGTACGGATAGTTTGTACGCCAAAGACTCGATTTCCGCGCCCATCTTCTGCACCACCTCGTACCTACTGCATGACACTAATAATATACGGATAGAACTGACCAGCCACCACAACGCTGCCTCGGCATCTTGGGACATCAATTGCCAATTATGGTATTCATGGCGTTTTCTAGTCAGCCCTCCATGGCCGAAAATGCTTGTGAAATCTATCCATGATGGCCCGTCATGTCTCCAGTGGTGCTGCCAGCTTCTCCTCCCCCGGACAGTTCACGACCAAAGGCGGGGAAGCCAGAGCCCAATGGCAACCACCCTATTATGTGTTTTCCTGTTCCTTGGTAATATTGTCTCGTCCGTGGGACCGCCGCAGAGTTTTCCGCCGCAGCTTAGCAACCCTGGAGGCGCGACCCGGTCATTCGCCCATCCATCATCGAATCGTCCGTTGTGGAGAATGCCCAGCCCGCGCACGGTGATGCAGCACGACTTAGTATTGACCATCCCCCTCTCATCTTACTCTTACCAGGGGGGGTAAAAGCTGGCTCCTAGGTGACGGTACCCATGCGGGCGGCCACTTATTACTGCAAAACTCATAATACCAGTACGATGCTAGCCGCAAAACCACTCAATACTGCCAGGGTAAATTGTGAGTAAGAAAATTTTTCTCTTGCAGACTTGCTACCAGCAATCAGGCTAACTACAGTTACCGGACTATGTATGTGCATCAGCAGTGGAGCGTCCAGGTTCAGACGTTGTACAGCTCTGTCACGAATCACGATCATCACAATAGTAGTTCGACCAACTCACTACAGAAGGCATTCATGGAAACAACAAATTGCCACATGGTAGAATTTGCACCTTGCGTTCAATGCCCAACCCTATTCCATCGGCACTGCGTTTTTTTTTTTTTTTGAAGTATTATGATGTGTCGCTTTCCTTACAGACGACAATGCCTTCTCGACTTCCTTGCCTAGTTAGTTATAGCAGGAGTGACGACGTTTTCGTTGTTGGTGCGGCTCAAGAAGAAGTCCCTGGGCGAAAGAGGAATGAAAGCGTCTGGGGGCGAATCTGACCCGTTCAGCTGGCGTTGTTAGTCCATTACACAACAAGCCCAAAGCCAGTTTCTATCATGGTTTGTCGCCACAAGAATCTACTCGTACGCCACACTCTCTTTACCAATACTACCAGCTGCGTGGCCGCCGAGATGCCAGGCTAGCGGCGTCGGCGACTGTTGAACTAGTTTACTACCTAGTATTCATTAGTTTTTCCCTGTCTAGAACGTCTACGGGTGCTGCTCGCTTATTCGACGGTGGATGAGCTCGCAATCCGGCCACGGCAAGTTCCGTCAAGGCCGAATTCACTGACTTGTCGTCTTATTAATTATTCGAACTGATGAACCGCGTAAATTGGGAGAAAACACCCACCATCAGCCTCCGAGGTGAATAAATGCCAGCAGACAGCTTCAGCACATTTTTTCCACATCTTACCAACACACTGAATCGCTCATCAGAGCAAAAAAACTTTCAGCGAGGCTCCACCGGCAACCGGTGTCCTTGGACAAATTCGGCAATGCTGATTTTAGCATAGCGGGCTCCATGGCGTCAACTCTATTCTCGTCAGCTGTGGCTGCTCGTCGTCATGGTTGTCCGCAAAACCCCTGGTAGATTTATGGTTAAGAGATTCTATACGCGTTTTAAAATTGGATTACCCCGGAGTTTCTTGTTTCCGCAGCGTAAGGTTGAGGCAGTTTTGCTTGGCAGGTTGTGGCAAGGTCGCGTGCTGCTCCTGAGGCGTTCTAGACACCGCGATTTATATGTTGTGCCACAGGGCGGAAAGTATGGGACAAGCTAAGCGCAACTGTATAGACCGCTAACAACGTCTGCAATAACGGTGGTGCAAGATCTAAGCCATGTCAATAAAAACGATGAGCTATTGACAGCGGTATGGCTTTACCGCTTGGACGTGGCTTTCGTCTTTTATTATTAGAGCTTCTCATTAATCTTCCACAACCAGCACCTCATTTCACTCTGCGCGAGTCAATCGGACCAACCGGGAGGTCCAAGCAGCGAGTTGGCCCGGGACGCCGCCTCATGTGGATATTGTCTTTGACAGACTGGGGGCTTGATTGGGCAGCGGCGCGGCAGGGCAGCCACATGGGCTCGGCCGTGTACTGAGTACGCTCCACTGGCAAGGTACTTGGCAGAGAAACGAAACAGAGAAACACTTTGACACTTGTTTGGCTTGAAACGAAAATAACAATGACATGAGCAAGGGAGAGAGAGGCTGATGACAGTCAGCGTCGCGCTCGACTGGTCTGTCTCAGAGATTGATAAACGTACGACAGGAGAAGCACAGCCGCAACCAAAAGCGCGCCAACAGTCAGCCACAGTAAAAACACCATGATGCATGCCTCAGGGCCACGGCCACGCGGGCCTTGAAGTGCTTTTCCAGAAAGGACCAATACGAGCTTGAAAGTCGGACAGGTTAGCAGTTGGCACGATGTTGGCTGCTCTCCGCTTTTGGCGTTGAACAATGACCACAAATCCACAAATATTCTCGTCGACGTCTTCACTTGGGAACCCGTCTGTCCGCCACTGGTCTTACAAATAGCGGGCGTGCTAGCTTGGAGCTAGTGGCCACGACGCCGAGCGCTCGTACGAGTAACGACACCCACAAGCCGCTCTCTCTCCGTACTATAAGAGTTATGACTCGTTATGAGATTGTAGCCCTGGTCAGGGTTTGTCTAATAAATAGTAAGTGGCCCTGAGAAAAAGAATGAGATGGTAAAGTCCGGTCCACTTCGGCTCTAATGCGTGCCCGCGTGCCCGCCAAAGTGCCATAAATATTACCGCGCTGTTTGGGGTTGACGGGCTCGCAACTCGGCTTGGTGGTGGTCACAAGGCAGGCTGTTTTCGTTTCCCCGCGCGCAAGGCAATTCAAGGCTGTTGACAGGGGAGAAAAGCCACGACGCCAGCCGCGGCACAGGTCATCGAGGAGAATGGCGTCCATTGCCCGCCAGCGAGATGGCCACGGCTGCCTGACAAAGCCTAGCCCTCGGGGCTGGTTGAGGCCCGCAAGAGCTCGGGCGAGATCCCCATCCATCCGACAAATTACCCTGCCCATTTTCTTCCCCGTGCGGGGTAACAGCTGGTCCTAGCAGTTGGCAGATCTTGAGATGGGTGCCAAGCTGAACTGTGTGAGTCAGATTGTGCAAGAAGAGTCGGCTGTGTCAAGCGACGAGCGACCGTTTGCCGCGTGTAATTTTCTTGCTTCATCCTGTAGCTACTGTCAGCTTTTTCAAAGGAGTATTTTTCTCTTTTACCTTGTAATTTTACACATATAAATGTTCTTGGTTATAGCCAAGAGGTCAGTTTACCTCCTCCGAAACCATGGAGCGTCTGTGTGTTTTTGCAGCTGCACGCCCTAAAGACTCCCCTTGACTCCCCTTACAGCTGGAGGGTCCAGGCCTCGGCTGCCCCAGACCCGCTGAGCCGCTACAGGGCCAGCGCCCGCCACAACTGCCTGTCCACTGAAGAGCACTGCATTCTAAATTTTTTTTTCACTGCCCAAGCGTGAGCTGCCACAATACCACGCTGCCACGCTGCTCAGTGTCGTGAGTGCCCACTCACACCTCTCGGCCGCCCCGCCCCACAGCCACTGTTGTCTGCATGCATAATCCACCTGCATGCAGCATGCATTAATCAACACCCCTCCCCCCCTGCCCCCCACCATAATAGCCATGTTCGCTTTGGTCGCGCATCTCGCCAGCTTTTTTTTCTACTTGCAATTCATCAGCTCGCGCACTTTCTCTATTCTCTAATTACCTATACCTTTTCCCTCGTCCGTTGCGGCCCTTGTATCCCCAGATTTGCGTTTTTTTCCTGGTCCTACTCCCCGCACTGCAATTGAACCCACGTCCACCGTAACGTGCTCGATTGGTGCTCTGTAACTAGAGTTTACTTTATAGGTGCCCCTCCAACTTTTTAATTAGCACAGCAGAGCAGCAGAGCAGCAGACCGGTACAAGGTACCTACCTCTACCTGCGTACGGGCCTATCTATCTGCGTGCAGCCTACCACAACACCTCCCCTCTCCCCCAGCTTACTACTCCCACTCGCAAGCACACCTCTGCCTTTTGCATCATCTCAATTGATCTTCAAAGGCATTGACTACGCGGGAAACAACGTCGCTTCACCATGGCGTCCGCCTTCAGGGAAGAGCATCACGACTCTGATGTCGATTCCTACCACGCCACAACTCACCACGCCACCACTGCCCGTGTCGCTGGCGCCAACGGACGTGGCAATGACCATGCCGGCCAGACACTAGACGGCGATGAGATGCCTCCTTTGGAAAATGCATCGACTGCTGAAACCGACGACCACATCATCAGCAAGAACAGCCCTCGTCGAGAGATCACTCGGGAGAAGATCGCCACGGCAGCCAAACAGGGAAGAACATGGAGTGTTGCCCATATCAAGCACAAATGGAAGTGGTATCTCTTGGGAACCATCATCTTCCTTGCCATTCTGCTGCCCATTATGTAAGTTTGCTCATTCCTCCTCCCGACTCTCTTTGACTTTGATACCTTGCTGACTCTCACCACAGCTTCACCGTGGCGCTGCCCGCTATTGTCCAGCTTATTGTCAACCAGCAGACACTCCCGATTAGAAGCGGCGTCCTCAACGTCATTGCACCAGACACCCTCAAGATTACCCTGGACAGCTCTTTTCGCACTCCCCCTGGTCTCAAAGCAAAGACCAATGAATTTGTTCTGGAACTCTACGACAAAAGCGCCCCCGAGTTTGACCCCTTTCTGTCCGTCGAGGTGCCCCCTCTGGATCTCCAAGGCGGCAACACCAACTTTAGCATCAAAGACCAGGAACAGAAAATTACAAATCTCGACTCCTTAACCTCATGGTTCAGCGGGTTCTATGATGCCCCGGGCGAGTACGACCTCAGCGTCCGTGGTACCGAGGCTGTCATTTCTCTTGGTGCCCTCAAGTCGCATCCTCGTCTTGACAAGACCATCAAGCTTCAGGGTCTTAATAAGCTTCAAGGCATCGAAATGCGCAAGCTTGACTTTCTCTTCCCAACCCAAAATGGCATCAACCTGAGGGGTGATCTCATGCTTCCCAACGTTAGCCCCCTCGCCTTATCTTTTGGAGACATCACACTGGGTATCAGCTCGGGCGACTTGAAGCTCGGCGAGCTCACCTTGGCGGGCATTACCATTGAGCCTGGCAACCATACCCAGTCCTTTGAGGGCTTCATTGACCTCAATGTTATTCTTGGAAACCTCAGCGGTTTCCTTGGCAGTCAATCTCGACCCCTGGGCGAAGGTGTCGTGCAGCTCAACGCCACGGCCACCAAGATCGTGATCAACGGAGACCAGCACATCACATTTCTGGAAGAGGTTTTGGGCAAACGGCCACTGGCAGTCAACATTTCCGTCGTCACTCTGCTGAGCGACATTCTCAGCGGCCTACTCAAGGGCGGCGGTGCCATTACTGGCGACGGTCCGAGCAACGGCACTGACTTTATCAACGCCTTGTCTGGTGTCTTTGCCAACCAGACGCTCCTCGGCAGCATTGCCGGCCACTGGAGCAAGCATAAGTCGCGCAGTGTCGACTCTGGCCTGGAAACGCGCTCCCTATTGGGCGACAACGCAATGTGGAACATGGTCAAGCTCGGACTCAAGCTCAAGGCTATGCAGAAGAAGTAATAGTCGACCCATCTTTTGACGGGCGTTCTGGTCTTTACTGGGTTGATCAATTTGCGTTTACATATTTTCCATTTACTCTTTTTTTTTTCCTTTTTTGCATAAAAGGGCCCGTATTGTTTATATGAGTTGAATGGCCACGGAAGATATCAATATTGTTAGAAAATTTTAATGATGATGATTTACGCATCTTGCTAATCAGCCTGGCTTGTTTTGTAACCCACTAGTCTCGTCTTTTGTCGTATAACATCAACTTGTCTTTTTTTTTTCATCCCATCAATCTGCCTTGTATTGTAAATCACCATCTGTCTTCTATTGTAAATCATCAAACTGTCTTATTGTAACCTCTCATCAGTCTGTCTTCCCTAAAGCTCATCAGTCTGCGTTTCCTGTCCAATCGAACGTCATGTTTCATTTCTCGCCATGTCTCGGTCATGAGTGCATAGTGTCTTGCCTGGTTCATTGTTCTCGTCTTCTAGTGTAAAGCGGCCGTTCACACAGTTTGACAGTCCCGAGACAATCAATGTCATTGTCAGCTCATCACGTCTTTCCTCTTTGGGTGCAATGCATATATTTTGCCCACCTACCGAATCGGTTCCTTGTCTCTCCCACATCTCCATGTGAAGCCGAGTCGTGTTGCAGCACACCCCCCTCCTCCTCCACCACCACCACCACCACCAACGCAAGCCTAACGCAGACTAAATGAGACCATCAATGCCTAGTTTACTCCTCCCGGACCATTACAAGGGTCAATCCAAGTTGACTTGTTTGCTATTGCCGTGCCAGGGTTCACTGAATGTTTAGACCGCGGTCGAAATTAATCAGTTGTCGCCCTGGGGGCTGAAAAAAAACTGGGCGGCATCGCGCTTCTGTCACGTCGACGGCCGACGCGGAAATTACAATTCGGCTCTGGATCATTACATTATTACTAGTCACATTGATACATATTGTGCAGAGTAGCTGAGATGGGCAATCTTGTTGGCCATACCAAAAGACGACCGACCCCAAGGAATACAGCTAACAACTTGGGGTAAACATTTGGGTAGGAGGGGAAAGTGTGCATCGACGGCGTTGTCGGCCGTGTTGGGTGTCTACATATGTGGCTAGCTGCTTCTGCTCTCATTATTTTCCCCCTCTATAATCCGTATATCTCTCTTCTTTCGGTCGCTATAACCAGTATTTGGCAAGATCGGCCGCCTCGGCATGCCACTTAAGGAAGTATTGCCGTGTTCCCCATCCACCAGCCGGACAATCCGACCTGCAAGAAAAATGACGCCTTGAAATGGGAGATGGCACAAAAATTCGTATTGTGTGTGTCCTTTAAGCAGATTTTGTCCCTTTCTTTGGTAGTAAGACTATCGCATTCAAGTAAATGGCTGTAATGAAAAGATCACTTTGGGCATGCAGGCCAGCGAAGATCCGTCCTCGTCAGCGGCCGCGGCCACTGGCCACATTTTTAGGCCGGCGCAACAGGACAGTTTGGGCATATTTGCCTGTATGTAGCGGGATGGCTAGGTAGACGGCCGGTGCTAATCAATTCGTTTCTTTATCAGGCATCAGCGACCAACAAAAGAAAAGAAACTGCCGATGTCACGTCGGTCTATATTGTTCATGTATATTACGCCGAATGGCTCGTCACAGCCTTGCGGTACCTCTAAATGTTTATGTACTAACTGACATACAGGGGGAAACCCCCCAGGAAACTAAGAAAATCCCCCAATACCCTGCCTGTTGCGTTAAAAAGAAATGCAATGAGAAACTACAAAAAGATTTGCCGCAGCGAGGACTCGAACCTCGGTTTCCAGTGGTTCGCGGTGTTGTACACTCCACAAACTAGTGTCCTGACCCCTAGACGACTGTGGCCAATGAAACGCTTTCCATCTTGGTCTAATCTGTATATTAGATCCCTCGGCTGCCCACGTATTTCCAGATGACATTTTTTGCATGTGGAATCGTCATTTCCATTGATATTCCATGGCCCTTTTTTTTTTTTTCCGTGTTTCCTCTTCTTTGCGGAACCACCCAGACGTGCGCCCTACGCCCAGCCCATTTCGACATCTTCACCACCTTGCCTTTTTTCGACCAGGGTGAGGATTACGCCGGCACCTTATCCTTATCGCAGCACAGCGCAGACAGCCAAGAAAAAAAATTATCAGCTAAGAATACGACAACCAATAGCCAATAGCCAAACACCAATATCGGCGTCACCCCGACTTTTCCCTTTCCCCAACCCTTTCCCTCTCCGCCACGCCCCATGGGGCCCCGCGGGGTAATACAACCGTCTCTTTGCGGGGCAAGACAATGCGTGTGACCTTTGACCGACCACTAACCACCCCCCTAGAGCCTCATTGTCAGCACCCTGTCGCCCAACTTCTTTGTCGGGCGCCGCCACGTCTCCCGCCTTTTGGTGGCTTGGAAAAAGAAGAAGAAATCTGTCCCAGTCGGCGGGATTGACAGATGCATAGATGCGCCGGCTCTCCGTTCCGGCTCGCGCGATATCCTGCTCGAACAATGGTAGGCTCTTCAACTGCGCGCTTTTTTCTCGCGGGATTTTTTCTTTCTTTTTTTTCCTTAATATCTCCATGATGAAAATACCCATCGCCCATCTGTCGAAAAGGCGCTGGAACGTACTATTATCGACAGCGTTGATAATATCACGGCACTTTGCACAAGGGACAGCAGAGGACAGATTCAACGGGGCCGCCACCCAGCACCAACAGACGCGTGTGGCTTCATCGTATCGTCGCACTTCCCTGCGCCCTCATTTCCAGGCTGCAGGAGGATCTTTCCCCTCACGGTGGCCTCTTTATTACGCCTCCGTCGTCAGCCATGTGGGCGAGCTGCCGCTTGCCTTGTCAAGCCACGTTTGCACCCCCCTCCCCCTCCCTCCTTCTCATCACGATCAAGACCCCAGAGGAGGCTCTGCTCTGTGTCGCCTACATGTTGCGGTTATATGTGAGTATTTGGAGAAGGCGGGCCAACTCATAGGCTGTTCCGTCCGCCATGTGCTGGGTTGTGAATTGCTCATGATTTTGCAAAGAAACACTGGCTGTAATCATCCATGTAGTTGAAGTTTCCCCAGGTTCGAGATAACTAATCTATCAGATAACAACAAGTGGCGGATTCGTCCAGCGGAGGATAAGCGAGCCCCGTTTCCCCAGGAAATACCATCGAGAGACTTTGGCCCATCGCTATGGTCACGATGTCGTGCTTGCCCAACAGCCAGGGCGTTGGTTTTCTACCCTTTCCCTCCCCCCCATGTTTCCTTGGTTCTCTATTACCCCCCACATTGCCACTCGCACATCCCCATCTTGCTTTTCCCCGCGCAACCGACAGCTACTAATACCATGCGGCGGTGTGGTCATGGCGAGGATTATGCTTTGATGATCCACGGTTTGCCGGACAGGGGTGGGAAGGGTGTGCAGCGCTACTTCGTATGCATGCAACACGCTCTACTCCATATGCAGGCCAAGCTTCGGAGAATGGAAAGAGGGGAAGCTGCCACGCAAACCGAGGCTCTTTAGTGGGCTCTCGTCGTCTTTCCCCGCGCGACGCTATTCGCAAACGTCTGTGCAAAATACCTTCACGTATTTTTCTTCCTCGCTCCCCCCCACTCTTCACTTGGATATATCCAATAAAAGTGCTCAATCAATGTTGTTTCTGCTCGAGTTGTTTCTTGCTTTTTTTTTTTTATGCCGCGGTGGCAAATGGCGGGGAAAAGCTCCAGGTAGGGGGGGTGTAGCCAGAAAAGGAACAAGTCCCTGCGTAGGTTTACGCTTGCACTGCCGAGTGTCAGGTAAGCGCAATTGCGGCAGAAAATTTTTCGTTTTCGTGAATCGTCCGACACAGATCCATAACAGGCTTCCAGCACGGCTATTTAGACTACGGGTTGTGGCGGTCTTGAAAGGCCTGGGTAACGGCTGCCTCACAAGTTGTCTCGTTGCCTCGTTGCCTCGTTACCCAACAACGGTTTCTCACCCAGCTTGACATTTATTGTCCCGAAGAAGCGCGTAGAAGTTTTTGGGTCTATCATTGAGCGGAAGCCAGGCTGTGTACTCACCCTTGTAAACTCAATTTTGTAATTCTAGCACGTACTACAGCTGCGCCTGCAAGCGATGTGACGATGCGAGGTGTAGAAGAGTCTCGTATGGCATTACCTATCGTATCGTGAGAGTCAAAGGCGTGATTACAGTAGAAGTTTGGTTCAAGTTCAGCTTCTGAACCTGAAATTATGTCAACGTTGTTATCTTGTCTGGCGATCGCATCGTTCTTGGCACAGTACGAGAGCTCTTCGCCGAAGAATTGCATCAACAAGAAGACGTCTGAGGAACTGGGCCACACATCGTCGCTTAATGCACTTATGATATGCTCATCATATGAGAAACTAAGGGCAAGTCTTGAAGATCTTTTCATCAGACTTGGCGACCGCGGAATGCGCGGTGAGTCCGTATTTGTCTCATCTCCGCAGCCCCAGTGGCCGCAGACGCAAGATTCCTCAGCTCGTGGCAAGCAAAACAAAGGCCTTTTAAGCTTTCTGAGTTCTGTTTGCACTCACTCGCCATTGTGATTAATTGGCCTTGTTCTAATGGGCCACACGTCATTGTTTATTATGCAGTTGCCACTTTCCAGCCTTCCCAGATATTTAGTCTTGGCTTGATCACGTTCGGCTCTATCTGCTGTGACTGACGATTCCTCGGCGTGAACTCACTGTGCCAACTCTCTTTTCCTCTCACAGTCGCATTCATAGCATCAGTAGTCGTCCTAGATGTGGAGAGCTTGTACGCGCAATTGAAGAAGAGCAAGAAATCCGAGCTGGGTCAACACTGCCCCAATCTGACGGCTCATTGTCCCAAGGAGCAACATCTCAGCTATGACTTGTGGATATCTTGTAGGTTGAGTGAGTAGAAGCACCATGTCTGCATTCTCTTAGACCCGAAGAATAGAAGGAGATATGTGAAGCTATGCCTGGGCAGATATTCGTGCAAATGTGAGCTCCGCCATCTGTATTCTCCAAAGACGAACAGCTCGTCTTGACGTTGCATTTCCCGCCCCCTTTTTCCGTTGCTTTTTAATCGCTCATGATGGTCAGGTATCCTGCTAGTGGCCATTTTCGTAGAAATTGGAAGCAGGTCGCGACAGCGACTATCAGTGTCTACCACGCATGGGTTGCATCACTGCGACTGCACTTCCTTATTCCTGGCTCTGGAAGGTGTTTGATGTGAATTGATGAATCATTTCTGGGCTCTCTTGGCTTACTGCCTAGCAAGGCGCCTGCTCTATTACCAGTTGACAGTATCGCAAGGCCAAATTTCGATCACAACCATGATACTGGTAACGCCGCCTCTGAGTGGTTTTCAAGAAAATAATTGCCATTCCCTCTTCCTTTATTTCACGCAGCAATGTTAACTCCTGTATCTGCGCTTGTAATGCTCACATTAGTCGCTGCACTTTTGCGTACGAGAGTGAGCTTGGGCGTCCAGTGCAGGGTAGCCGACAGTCGACCAAGATGAAGCTCCCAGAGCCTCCGTTCGGTGCCTATGCTCTTGTTGAAGATCACGGAGACGTATTTTCTACCTATTTTTGAAGATAAAAGTCAGTATATGTACAGAGTGTATAGTCTACCAACGTCAGCATAGCAGCAACTGAACCTCGCTACTGGGTCGACGCCTAGACCTGGTTCCATACTTGTACACAGAAATCAGTGTGTTGTGAAGACGTGGGAGCAAAGGGGAGCAAATGGGAGCAAATGGGAGTAAATAACAGGCAAAGATTGTGTTGAGATGGATGGCCGAGAAACGAGAAATCAAGCAACATAAGAAAGTGTCGTCATTGAGGAGTGGCAAGCACCCATGTCACGATAGGCACTGCCACTGGTGAAGCACTCACGAACCCCTTCAAAGCCGTTACATTTCGTGATTACAAGACAATAGCAGTTACCCCTGATTGGAACTAATTAGTGCTTGTCTCTCTCATGCTTGGCAAGTTTATCAGATCGATAGTAAGCCTTTGTGCATCCCTGATGCTGGCACTTGTACACGGTCTTTTCCTCCTCGGGCAAGTGCACCTGCATGTGCCTGTCCAATTCGCGCTGCTGTGCCGACCGAAACTTGCAAACCGCATAATAAGCACACTTCAAGGGCTTGACGTGGTTCTTGACGTGTTTTCTGCGCTATGATCAGTATGTATCCATGAAGCACGGCCTGCGTCGCTTACTGAAGCAGGCTCCGTATCTCAAAGCTCTCGTCGCATTCGGAGAATGGGCAGTAAAATCGACTGTCTCTCTCACAAGGCAACATTTGATTGACAGAAGGGAATTGTTCTTGCTCATATCTCACAAGAATGGGTGCGATGGCCGTTGAAGAACCTTCGCCCACATCGACGCTCATTGAGCTCAAGTTCTGGTGAGCAGAATGTGGCTGCATTCGCATACTTGCCTCAGGTTGAGAAGTGTACCAGTATTGCTCCGATGTAGCACTCTATTGATGCATCATCCCTGGGTGCGAATACAGAACATTTTCTGTTGCGAGCTCACCGGTCGTGAGATTGTCGGCTTGTGCCTGCGAGTGCTGAGCTGACAGCAGCGCTGGATCAATGCAGTCACTGTCTTTCAGGAGTCAATATCCGAACATGAAGGGATTTATTACATGTGTTTTCACCATATATAGCGTCGTCTGACATGTTTGCTGTCAGCGCATCTGCACCCTGTCTGCTGCTGCGAGAATTCATCGAAAGCAGTTCTGATGTAAAGTTAAGCAGAGAAAAATGTTTGATACTTGGTTAAGTAAAGCATCTTTATATCCATCAACAGCTATCACTAAGAGTCTTTGCCTCTTCCTGCGGTGGCCGGCCACTACTGCAAGCCTGCAGATTAGGCATCCAGCCAAGCCCAAACAATACCCAACACTTTTCAGCTCTCATCAAGGTGTACGCCTTCCTCACAACTAAGACCCGAGGCACTATCTCTTTCTCAAGTTTTCTCACTTCTTGTCGTAATCAATCATCTGCCAGTGTACAGTGGCCGGCCTTGCAGCCCTCGCAGCGGCTCCTGTGATGAGGCCGCGTTTGCTTGCGCTCGTGATGCACCCTCGGCACATTGATCCCACTCCAAATTTTGAGCCATTTTGCTACTCTTTCCTCGTATGTCTCGTCGAGCGTTGGCTGGGCAAGAGAGTCGCACCTCTCGCAGCGCTGATGATACACCACGACGGTGTATTTGTTGTCGCGAAACAGGCGAATCACGATAGCGATGCACTTGCTGCTCCATGTCTTGGCGCATTTCTTATTTCCGCATTGGAACTTTCCGGTGACATTGCTGTCTTTGAATTTGATGTGGTGGCTCTTCTCGCCCCGTGGCCGAAAAGTAAAGTCCAACTGCTCATCGTTGAGGAGAGACTGCACTTTTGGGTGCAGATAGGGATGCATAGACGAGGTGCGTATTCTTGACATTGTGCAATTGGTGAGGTGGTAATCAGTTTGTTTAGAAGTATATTTTTGAAATTGGACGAATTTGGATTAACTGCGCGACTTCAGACGACTCGATTTTTGAAGGGCAAGCTGTGTCAAGTAGTTTTCTGCGAGGGCCTACCATTAAAAACGATTCTGAGAAGCTGAGTCACACTAACATGTCTCACTAATGAATGTGTATGCGAGAAAGAAAAGAAAGATGCGCCATCGAGTGAATGTAAAGTGAAATCCTTTGGGCGGAACAGTTGTGCCGTTATTCACAGGCCCGCAGGCCTACGGCATCACATCTAGAACATTCAATTCTCTTTATAGCAACATCTACAGAGAGATCTACGACAATTTCGGATTTCAAGTATCAATTTAGATAAACCGCTTCAGTTTATAGAAGCTGTCGTGGGGTAGGCCGGGACAGACAGTTGATATAGCAAAATGGATTGTTATATGCCGTCGCTCAAAAGCACCAACAAGCATCGACGGAAAACGTTTGAGGAATGGTCTAATTCTCATTTCAACCTGATGAGAGCGGATATGTCCGACTGGAATTTTTTTTTGAATACCTTTGAGGGTCGTTGAGCCGAGCACACGCATGCAATTTCCCGCATCTTTGCCGGCAGTACAAAATATCAAGCTTCCAGCGCGCTCCACCAGAAGCTACTCTAGCAAGCTTCAAATCACCACAACGCCGAAACCGCTGTGGCTGCACGGCATCAACCATGTCGCCGAAATCGTCCCTGGTGCGATATGGCGGCGGCTCCCTTCGCGCCGTGGCATTGACGCGCCAGGCCGCGCCCAAGAGGCAGGTCTGCGCGATCTGCTCCATGTCCGGCGCGGGCCTGGCCACCCTCCCCCGAAGAGCGAGAAACAACGCGCCGATACGACCAAGCCTGCCCTATCGACGACAGAGCTCATCTACGGCGGGCAGCAATGTGCGCGCGGAGCTCGAGCAGGCGCTGGTGCAGCTGCAGAACCAGTCACCGCGTCTGCTGAACCTCTCCCGGCTGCAGCTTGCCCTGCAGGGTCTGCGCCAGACACCCGGCGAGGAGACCGTCCGGGTCGCCATCCTCGGGCTCGCCAACGGGTCGAGCGCCGGATCGACGGCCAAGCGTCTTTTGCGAGCGATTCTGAGCGATCCGCTCCAGGACCGGCAGGCGTGGGAGACGCGGCTCGACAGCTACGACTTGACGAGGCCCCTCGTCGTCAAGGTCAGCGCTGGCCCATACCTAGACGAAGCCGCCATCGATATGGCCAAGAAAGATACGATTCAGCGACTTGATATTTCGTCGCCAGATTATAATGCGCTAGGTCTCGAGTTCTTGCTAATGGATGTCGAGGCGTCTGTCCTCGCTGGACAACAGTCGATCAAGCATCTGGAAGACGCCGCGTTTGTGCCGTCTGTGGCCACTCGTTCTGCAGACGGCCGCGTCTCGCAGACGCCTGCTCCAGTTCACCAAGCACTGATTGTGGCAGACGGCCTCATGGGTGCGGTTGCTATGGCATCGCTGCCAGTGTCCGAGAGTGGCGGAGCCATTGCCGCTGCCGTTGACATGAAAGGTCTTGCTGGGGAGGAGCTATATGCGCCTTTCAACGTCATTGACGTGGCCCAAGCCGAGGACGGTATTCGTCTGTTCCGCGAGGGCCCTCAAAATGCAATGCAGTACGAGCGTCTCTGGTTCGCCAGCAAGGTGCCGGCCCTGACCGCCTGGCTCAAAGCCGGCCTCAGGACGGACAGGGCCGTGACGAAGCCCGCCGTCAAGCAGCTACTTGCCTCGCTTCTCGACAGCGCCCAATCCGCGATCCAGACTGAGGAGTCCCTCATTGTCGCCAAGACGCTCGCCTCCAAGACGCCCCTCGACGACGCCACCGGCCTGCACACGGGCCTCGCCGCGTGGGCGCGCCAAGCCCACAGCGAGCTCCAGGACGAGCTCGATCTCGCGTTTACGGGCCGCCGCTGGCGCAAGCTCGGCTGGTGGAAGCTCTTTTGGCGCGTCGACGACGTGGGCATGCTCACCAGCGACATCCTCAGCCAGCGGTTTCTGCCCACGGCGGAGCGCGAGCTAGTGTACCTGGCCGGTCGCATCGCGGAGCTGCGCGGCGAGCCGCCCCGATACCCGCAGCCCGTCTCTGAGCTCCCAGACTCGCCGGCGGCGGCAGCCAAGACGGCGGTAGCGCTGCCCAAGTGGCCCGGCCACATTTCCTTTACCCGTCGCTACCTGCAGGACGAGACTGTCCCCGCGCTGCAGGCTACCGCCCAGCGTCTGCTGATGCAGTCTCTCGGTACCTCATCGGTCGCGGCGACGCTGGCCGGCATGCTCTACGTGTCGTCGTTTACGTCGGGCTTCTACGAGGCCGGCGCTGTTGCCGCGCTGGGTATCGTATACAGCCTGGGCCGCATGCAAAAGAAGTGGGAGACGGCCCGCCGGTTCTGGGAAAGCGACGTTCGCGAAGAGGGCCGCAAGGCGGTGCGCGCCGTGGAGGAGAGCGTCTCCCAGGCTCTGGTTGCCCAAGACTCAGTCTCCCCAGCGCAGGCTGAAGAGCTGCAAAAGGCCAAGGAGCTTGTATCGAGGGCGGAGGAGCTCCTTTCTCGTCTAGAGTGAAAGGTCTCCGTCGGCAAGATGGCCGTGATCCTAGGCCAGCTGTTATTGGCATGTAACATATTACTCTCTTCCTTGCTTTATTAGATCTTAGCTTATACTACCAGCCGCAAAAGCTTTGTTTGATGTCACTACACCATGAATGAACTCTATAATACTTTCTTTTTTCTCTTCTTTCTGCTATAATCATCTTTGGCGTTCGCCAGACCGACTATATCCCACCGAGAAAATCGCAGCGAGTCATATATGAACCGTAAAATCCCAAAACACAAAACCGTAAAAACGCCCCGATTTGATGGCAAAAACGCAACAGCAGGTATCACTGTCTGGAACGGGAATAAAAAAAAGAAATTTTCCGAAACCACACATCATTTTCTGCATTTGTCTCGATTCACTCCCTCCATCCTCCCCCCCC
>JAPFRM010000436.1:0-15271 GCA_030778325.1 Beauveria medogensis
CCCCCCCCCCCCCCCCCCCCCCCCCCCCCCCCCCCCCCCCCCCCCCCCCCCCCCCCCCCCCCCCCCCCCCCCCCCCCCCCCCCCCCCCCCCCCCCCCCCCCCCCCGATCGTCAATAATATGCAGGGTAGGGCAGCCGTTCAACCCAATAATCAGGTGCAGCTCGTGACACGGTCTATTATCAAACAGTTGCTGGGACAAGAAAAATGAATCACATACTTGCAAAAAAGGAAATCTAAGGGAGAAAAGCAGAGTACGGGAACAGGGGGCGAGGCGGAAAGGGCTGAGCTTGTTCCAGTCACACCCATGCAGGTGGATGCCTAGACCCTCGGTTTGCCTCATCAAGATTCTTCGCCCGACTCTCTACGAAATAAGCAATACCTACTAAACCAGGACAAATCGTTTTCAACGCTTTTATAATGCAGTACCGGGTTTTTTTATCGATTTCCCTCGGCGCCCCGCGCGACCACTACGCCATCTTCGTCGAAACCGAGCAAGACGGCGCCGGTACCGTGCTCCAAGCGACCGGCAACATTCAAAACGGAATGGTCTTTGAAGTGAAAACCAAGCACCGCCTAGAGACATCGCTTGAGTTCCTGAGAAGAGAGCTCCTGGGCTGGGTCGCGCCCGAGGACCTGCACCGCATGGAGCAGGTCTGCGCAGGCCTCCCGCCGCCCAAGAAGCAGTTTGAGGGCGCGAGACGCCTATACCCGCGGGAGCCTCTGCGGCGCTGCCAGGAGTGGACGCGCGAGGCTGTTGATGCTTTGGTCGTAGCAGGAATCTTGCACACTACGGAGGAGGGGTAGCGCTGGTTCATGTTGGATGGTGAGGTTTGAGCGTCGCAGAAGACTTGCAGAGGCAGCAAGGACATTGGGCGTTATAGAGATCGATCTGAATAAGCTGTGAGGAAAGTAAAGTCGCCCAGCGATAACTCACAACTAAACCGAAAGACTGCACTCGACACATGTCCCGAGTTCAGTCAAGCAGGCCTGCTTCACCTCGAATACTTGTTCATTGCTACGTTGAAAGATGATAGAACCACTCTGCATTGGATTTCCAAGAGCAAAACCGGCAAGTGTCGGCCTCCTTCTTTTCTACCAGGTGTTAGCTTCTCTGTCTGCACCAAAGCTCTCGTATCATAGGAGCACGCGCACTCGGTGGGGTACTCATCAAATTCCATGACAAGGTAGTTCCAAAAGTCATCACTGAGTTTAGCTGCAAGAGCAGCGGCGGAAGACTCCCAATACTCCGGGTACCATCCCGCCGCCTCCCAATCAATCACAACCAGACTCTTATCTTTCTTGAGGATGACGTTATCCTTCTGCAGGTCGGCGTGCGTCAAAACAGCTCTGTGATCCTTCAAGACTTCCGAGAGCATGCACTCGTGAGATCTGGCATTTTCCTCTGTCCCTCTATTGTCGAGATACACCTCGATTAGACCTGGATTAAACTCGTGCTCGGTTCTGACTGAGCGGCTGAGTGGAGCATTCTGAGCAGCGTCGTCGCATGGAAGAGTCCAAAAGACCGGTTCTTCACAAGGAGGATTGCCGAAACAGCCAAAGTAACCAGGCGAAGGGACTTTACGAAGCTTATTGAAGTGACCGCAAAGCTGCAAGGCTACATTACGCTTTTCATCAGGCGATAATTCAGACCAAGCGGTCTCGAGGGTTTCGCCGGGGATATATTCCATGATGATGTATGTGACCGGTTTTCCTTCAAGGTTCAGCTTTGTGTAGAGGGCATAAACCTCGGGTGTTGGGACAGCCTTGGTATTCTTCACGTAAAGAAGGTTTTGTCCCTCCATGACGGAAACTCGGGTCCCGTATTTGACAATGAAATGTTCGCCGATCTGGATGATGCGTCGTCCATAATCTTGTTGATGACTTTGTTGCATGATTCGATGTCCTCGGGCGAGGGGAAAGTCGCTGGAAGCTGCAAAGAGGGCGCGAAGAAGGGTAGTTCAGAGAGGCAGTCCAGGACTACCATTGCTCATGATGGGCAGCTTCGTTGAGGTTTCGGGTAAGATGAAGTAGAAATGAAGACGAAGAAAAGGAAAAAGAAGAAGTGACAAAAAACCAAACGAAGCAAAATACATGGTAAAGAGCCTGATCATTCTGCCTGATCTATCTGGCTTGACATTTGTGCAACACAACAGGCAGCTACTTAACATTCCAGGACACCTAGGGTAAAGAGCTTGACCCTATTGGCGCCGACTTTTTGTGTCTCTGATGCAGCAAAGTCTTAAGCTATACGGTCATAAAATGCGACGCGCTGCACTTGTACCCCATTATTCGACAACACAGAGTCGTGCGACACTGCGCTTTGGGACCTGAAAGACGTCGGTTGAAGTACCATTTTCAGTAAAGGGTCACCAACTGTGAGTAAGCTGGCCCGTTGTTGATGATATCGATGCTAGCTAGATAATAACTAAATGCGGAACCTCGACAGCGATATAAAAACCCCGGGTCTGCCCCTCCTCCGCACTTTGCCGTCCCACAACCGCACCCGGCGCCACACCACTTTTATTGTACTAGGCCGGAGCCGGCAGCGGGGCCGACCGTGCCAACCACTGACCTATATGGTCTGTTTCCGGTCCCAACTAGCTTTACATTTTAACAAAAACCAAAGCTTTTCATCTTTCCTTGTCGCGTGTAATCCGCTCACCTTTGCTCTTGCTTTGACACCTCCTCATTCTCTCGTTAAATCATTACGTCGACGCTGACAGTGCGAGAAGAAATCCTGCCCTATACATCTCACTCACTCTCAGGCCGACGAGGGGAAAGGTTTAAAAAAAAAAATGACCCCGCCGTCAGCTGCTTTTCTGCCCCTCCTCCTCCTCCTCGCGCTGGCCGGCCGCATTCGCGCGCAGGAAGACGGCAGCGCGAACGAAATCACCAGCACGAGCTCCAAGGTCTGGGCCGCAGTCGCCTTTGTCAACCACGGCGAGACGACGCCGTTTCTGCGCAGCGCGAGCCCGGTCCTGACGCCGAGCGGCGCGCAGCAGCTGTACCAGCAGGGCGCGGCGTTTCGCGGGCGCTACCTCGCGCCGTCAACCGTCAGGAACACATCGTCGTCGTCTGAGGCCGCCACCATTCAGGGCCTGTCGCAGAATGCGATTGACAACGGGCAGATGAGGGTCCTCGCGCAGACGGACGAGTGGGTAGTGGGCGGCGCGGTCGCTTTCATGCAGGCGCTGTATCCGCCGAATAGCATGGCTTTCGGTAAAGCGGCCGGAGGTCAGGCGCTGGCTGAGAATGCCGAAGACTCCAACACGACGAGTTATCCTCTCGATGGCTACCAGTATCCGCAGATTGAGACGCTTGCCAGCACGGATGCAAACTCTGTTGGGTGAGCCTACTGTTGCGCAATCTAGTCTAGAGGCCCAATTCACTGACTAACATGCGTATGTAGCATTCAAGGCCATGTCGGCTGCCCTACCTGGCAACACGCCTCAACGGCCAACCTCACCACCAACCCAACCCTCAAAGACGCCGCGCAAAAGAGCGCCGACTTTTACACCAAGCTCTTTAGCTCCGGCCCGTTGCAGGGCGCTCTAGCCGCCGACGACGCCAACTTGTTCAACGCCTACGACATTTACAACCTCGTCCGCTACGAGTACATGCACAACGCCACCGTCGCCGCCAATCTCGCCAACGCCGACGCTACGCTCGCGCGGCTCGCTGCCGACGCCTTCACCATGGAGCGGGCCAAGTCGGACCCGGGCTCCAGCACGGCCAACGACACGGCGAGCGTTGCGCTGACCATCGCCGGCCGCACGCTCGCGCATCTCGTCACGGACCAGCTGAATCTCGACGCCAATCGAACCGCGGGCCGCGTGCAGCGGCTGACGCTGCTATTTGGCTCGTTCCAGCCGCTCATGGCGCTCTTCTCTGTCGCGGGCCTGCTTACCCGCGACAACGTCCTGAGCACGCCCATCGGCAACGTCACCGCGCCGGGCGCCGCCATCGTGTTTGAGCTCATTGGACAAAACGCTAAAGGAGCGACCGGCTTCCCCAAGCCCGAGGACTTGAGCGTGCGTTTCGTCTTCCGTCCGACGGCGGACGAGAGTGATGCGTTCCAGGTGTTTTCGCTGTTTGGCTCGGGCAACGGCGGCCGCAGCATCCCGTATCTCGCGTTTCGCGAAAAGATGGCGTCAATTGGCAGAGAGGCGGCAGACTGGTGCCGGATCTGCAAGCCCAGCGGATCCGCGAGCGCGTGGTGTCAGGAAGGGTCTGCGGGCGGTGCCGACAACGGCGGTGCGCGGATGAGTCCCGCGGTGGCAGGCGTAATTGGCGCAGTAATCATGGGCGCGCTGACCGCGCTGGCTGTGTTGGCGCTGTGCGGTCTCGGCGGATTTCGCCTGCGGCGTCGTATTAGAGACGGTGCCGAGAGCCGCGGTGCAGAGAAGCGCGGCGGGGACCCGGACGTGACGTACGGAAGCAGAGGAGAGGCGCAGGAGCGCATAGGAAGTTGGGAGATGAAGGGGCAGCCAAAGGGCGAGAGCCGCGTGCAGCAGCAAAGAAGTTCGCTCGATGACGATGCGGGAAGTGACGTGGAGAATGCCACCCCTGTGAGAACGCGCGAGGCTTTTTGATGAAGTAAGACTGCGTGCAAGAAGCCGAGTACTGGCGTGTACAGAATTGTATTGCTGTCGAGGCGTAGAGTCTACTCGCCACAGTCAGCGCATATCCAATACGGCGCCAGATATAATGAGAAATGATACTGAAATACAAACGCTTGAGGAAGCTTACATGCTGAATTGCGAAACGTCTGCGATCATTACCAGCGTTTGCGCGAGCACAGAAAACGTGGCTTTTTGGGACCGAGGCCAGGCGGCCTATACTCCTCAACATGCTCCTTGAAATTTAGAAAGACGGTGTTTCGCTGCCAGGCATATTCGTCGGTCCAAGCAAGGTTCCGTCACCAAACGAGGATGCTGTTGGTACATTCAGGACGAGGACATGAGACGCATGTTAAGGGACGGTAGGTGGACCTATGTGATTCCCCATCGTTTGTCGAGTGCTTACTGCAAGTCTCGAACCAGTCAAGCAGTGTCGTGGCGAACTGGCCAGCGGCGCAGTGGTAGTCGATGGGTGCAGGTTCGTCGACTATGGAGCTCGCGGTCTCGAAGCTTGCAATGGATGTTGAGCCGTCGTAATCGAATCAAGCTGTGGTTGGGCGTCAAAGATGATGGGTATGGTTCAGCTTCGTCAATTCAAGCAGCTTTCATCGGGCCAACTCGTCCGCTGTCGAAATTCGTGCTTGAGATGCCCACTCTGAGGCTCTGAAGCGTACCACGAGGCAGAGCGGCGGTCTTGGTTCTGTTTAGAGGTTCGTCAGTCTAGACGAGAAACTCGGTCGAAATGCGGGACTTTAGCGGTCGTGGCTCGTACGGCGCTCGGGGCGGCGAGATAGATGCGTTTCTGATGATGTTGTGGAGGCGTGCCCTGGCCTTAGGGTTAGGTCGCCTCTAGCTAGAGCTGTGCCCTTACTCTCTCACAGGACAAAGGCATGGCTGTGAAATTGTAGTTGAGTGGCGGCCTCTTTTGTGGAATGCTCGCAGACAACCGCAGGACAAAGCGAAATGAAGACCATCAATGTTGATTGGCAAAGGTCTCGCACACGATGAGACAGTGGCGGGAAGCTGACCTTGTGTTGGCGGTGGAGTGCACCAGCGACGGCCGACAAACGAGTAACGTTAGCAGACAACGAATAGTAGCTCCCTCGGAGTACACCTGAGACTGACAAGTCTGGCAAAAATAGTAGCTTCTAGGGCTATAACTAGCCATTTTTCTTACTTCTGTAATCCGGACATTGATAAGATTAATTTCGTTGAACCGGTGGCGCACACCGTGGCTGGTAACAGTACCTACCCAGGACCAGTCGCACGTCACGCAGTCGCTGGCACACCACCGCCCATCAACATCATCGGGCCTCGTTAGCATCAAAATTATGATTCTGCCTCTACATCAACACTATAGCAGTCTTGCCTTGGCGTCTAGGGGGAACGTTGGTCATGATGGGGTTCCCACTATTTATTTGTCGGATATAGATGGTGTGCTTTATTTGACGCTGCGTACCACGATACACAGCTCGACAACCCCCTCATTTCTAAGACCGTGATGATACTTAATTTCGAAGCTGATTTTGTAGTGAACAAGTGAAAATACGGAGTCGTCTCACATCTCATTGCAACCACAGCAAGTATCAAATTGAAGTCCCATCTGTAAGCCGTCTACAATGTGCAATCCCCTCCGGCTATCGCTGCGATAACCACTGCCCAGCTATCTGCATGTGGGTGCAATAAGCGGGAGAACTCGATTGCGGCTTCTGTTAGTTACCCCGCATCAACTCGTTCCACAGTACAATGCACGCACTAGACCAACTTATCCGGCAACTAGTAACGCTGCGGCCCCTAACTAGGCGTTAAAAGCATGGTTATCTCCATGTCTCTCTGTGGGGCTTCGAGGTGGACTTCAGTCGCTCTATTGATAGATCCGTCACAACTGCCGATCCGCTTGACGTGGTGGCCGACGTGGCTTCGGCAATTGACTTGCCTTTACCTCGACTGGACGGCTACGTCGTCGGTCGTTGAAACGGTCGGTTGGCCCAGTATTCCTCTACAATCTTCAGAGTTGCGTCGGCCATGATGTTCTCGGACCTCCAGGTTGTATTCCGCCATGTTCCCCACCAAAATCTGCCCATTGCCCCAGCGACTTCTGTTTCACGTTGCCACGTGTCGTGTGCTGTCATCGAAAAACGATGCGAAATGGCGGGATAAACCGGACGCAGAATGGCATCCTAAAGCGCAAGGATAGTTGCAGGCTTGTCTCTGCCATGGCTAATGTTTGCACCCTAGTCAGGGTGTCTGGCTGTTCCTCCTCTGGTCCTTCATGTACGCTCTTGATAGCTGATCTTCGGTCGCTTCTTGATTTTGTGTCTTTCGTCCGATCAGTCTGTTGGCTATTGAGCAAGCTGCTTAAAGAAAAAAAAAAAAAAAAACTCCAGGAAGAGCTCTCTCGCCCGCCTGTAGCTCGAACAAGGGTTGATCTTGTGTTGTTGGTTCTAGCAATTGGATCAGCTTGATGCGACACGGAGCCACGTCGAGCAGTATGTACAAGTCTCAAGAGTAGAACTCACAAATATGTCCAAGGACTGTGGCTTCAGACGTTGTGTACGGAGACTCTCTTTGTACGCTAATATCATATAGTTTCCGTGCTTCCAATATCGTTACCTCTATACTACTGACAGGGCGACAGCCTCATCAGTATTCTTTTGATTCGCGCGCCGATATGGCACAACCCTCTGCCCGAGTCCCGGCCACGTGGCTCTGTCAACAAGTTCTTCAACGAGAGCAGTACGCTACTATCGACATTGCATCCATCGCGAAAGAATTCCATGGGCCCCCCGAATTCTTCACGTATCATCTGAAGTAGTATTGAAATTGCCTGCCGGTCAGGCGTAAGCATCTGTGCAACCGCCTCTCTGAGCTCGGCTTCGGTGTAGCTGGGGTAATACTCCCCGACGAACTTCATAGTCTGCGCAAACATTGGCGCAAGACCTGGGCCGCTGAGCGCAAAATCATCCGCGATTTGGTCGTCAGAGGCGCCAAGCAGAGCAAGAAGCAACGCGACAACCACACCTGTGCGATCCTTGCCCAAAGAACAGTGTAGGATGACCGCGCCTGAAGAATTTTCATGCAAAAACACAACCAACTCCCGCATCTTGGAACGACCACTATCCGAGCAGACCGTATCAAAGTATCTTTTAGCAGCGGACTAAAAGTGTTAGCTTGGTTATAATTATGCGAGAGACGGAATACATACCTGGGAGCGCATCGCATCTTTGGATTTGTATTTCAGGAATCGATCATCTAGACGGAATGCCTCACTGAGTGGAAAAGGCAACGCCGGTGGCAAATGATCTCTGGTCGCAGTGGCCAAGCCATTGGCACAAGCCCACTTCTGGATGAGCTTTGCTTCCGAGGAAGTGCGTAGGTCGATAATGGCGGTAATGCCCAGCTTCGAGAGCTTCGTCTCGCCGGTGTCGGTCAGAAACTCAAGATGCCCAGACCGAAAGATCACACCGTGCCGTGTAGCTGTAGTTGGAGAGAGGCTAATTCCCCCAAAGTCTCGCACATTGAAAGCACCCTCAACGTCAATGAGCCTATCGATGCCGTTTGTCTCGCTCTCCAAGTGAGGGTAATATTCTCGTTTCCTCTGCCAGATACAAGGCAAAAGAGAATCCATCTTGAACATTTTGACCATTTGTATACTTGGTCCACGTTCTTCCATCAAGATAGGATGCTAATCGTGAAGATAAGAAAATAGCCGAACGTGACTGGCGGAACTATCCGGTAAGATAAAAATGTGGCCATGCCAAGAGGATCTCAGACTTGCAGTTGATGTGCGAAGAGCTCAGCTGGGTTGCTCGCGACTTGTAGTTTCGAATATTCTTGTTCATAAAAATTATACTTTTGTATATTTTTGCTCTTTACAGCAGTTATGAGGTATATCTATACCTATTCTTCTGTGTGATCTACGTGTCTGCTTCGTCAAGCTGGCTTGCATCATCTGCATGTCCGCTTGGTTAACCTGGCTGCATGTGTGCGGGTCGACTTGCACCGAGAGGCATATGGAGCCGCATTGGAGGGGATCACTAGCATTCAGCACAGCTGAGCACGAACCGGCAAGGCATGAGAGTGGATTATATGTGCGTGATCATCAGCAGAGATGCATAAAGTTACAATGCAGAGACGGCTGTCGTCATTCTGGCTCGAGTGGTCTTGAATAGCCGCCAAGCTGCGTAATGACATGCACCGTGAAAGCTAATATCGCGGCCCAGACCCCGAAAATAAGTCGGCATGGCTACAGGGACTTTGGATCTATCTCCAGTTATTAGTCCGCGGACTGCTACCAGTCATCGGCTTTACCGCCGATTATGTCACTAGCTTCTAGGTGTGTTCCGCAAAAGGCGCGAGCCGTCATTTGTAAAGACCCTCGTATTGACGCACAATGCTGGAGCAGCAATTAACTCTATTCTGGCTTGCGTCCGTGCACTACGTGAAAAACAATATAGCCATGAATCTCTGGGTCGAGATAGTCTTTCACCGTGCCAGCTATCAGCTGCGTGCCTTCCTCGATTGTTAGTCCTGCGGCAAGAAGCAATTTTGTCGACAGACCCGTCAAGCTCTCCTCGGTGTATGTCGACAGGAACAACTTCCCAAGTGCCTGCTGCTTTGGGTCCTCTGACCAGATGCCGCACGGGATTTGTATCTGCCGTGCGACTACGTCCACGAACCCAGTCTCCCGTAGAATGCTCTCGTACTGGCGTGCGATTTTCGGATCTCGATTGATTGCAGCCAGCCCGCTCTCCAAATAACCACCGAGGCGTTCCATTGAGGTGCCCCGCGTAGACCCGTCCTCTGAGCATGCCCCCATTTCTACATCCTGAAACTCGACCCATCCTCCAGGAGCAAGCTTTTCGAAGATCCTCTTGATAGTGCGGCGCGGCTGATCAAAGCAGGATACCATCATTCGGAGATGAACGTAGTCAAATGGGCCTGCAAGCGGCCATTCGTCATCCTCTGCGTCTCCTCTCATGAAGCGGCAGTTTGGGGGCGTGTTGCTTGGCTGAATCAGACTGAGATCCATACCCACAACCTGTGAGTCCGGAAATGCAGATGCAAAATCCATGGCCCATATGCCTCTGATTTGTATTAGCTATCAACGTTGCTGCCTTGGCTTGTTCATAAAGTAGAGTCTCTTACGTTCCAGTTCCAATGTCCAACACGGAAGGAGCTTGCCCAACAGGCGCTGAGCCAAGTGATCCATCTAGCAGTAGTTTGAGAAGCTGATGCTGACTATTCAGCCTGTATTGTTCCTTTGAATCGTTCGGAAGAACATATTTGCCATTCTTGAAGCTATGGTACGTCCGTCCGTGTTCAGAGGTTGAGCTGGGATCGAGTTGCGTAACCTCTGGTGAAAGTGTTGAGGTATTCTGTGCGGTTTGAGACATTGTGAACCAATTCTTCTCTGCAAATTAAGAAGTTGATTCAAAGAGTACTCTTGATGAAGTTCAGCCATCTTTTTATTAGCTTCCCCTGTCACAGCGTGGAGCTTTGCCAGTCAGAAGCGAAATGGCCTCGGACCAGGCACTCGGACGCGTGGGGCCGCGGTGCATCAATGTGCTGGCAGTGTGGGTTGAGACGGAAACTCTCTTTCTAAAAGATAAGCCAAATACAGCGCAGTATTATATATTACCCTGCCTAACGGTATAATACTCTAACATCGCCGAATGACTGCACAGTAGACGTCACAACCTGTACCCGCTACTTGCGCCGGAACTTCCCTGGTTGCCATGGCGGAACAGTTCAAAGCCATCGTTGTTGGCGCAGGGCCAGTTGGACTGATTATTGCACACTCTCTTTCAGCCGCTGGCATTGATTTCATTTGTTTAGAACAGAGGGGCCGCCTGCTGGATGACCTCGGCGCCAGCCTTGTACTGCATCCACCTACTCTACGTGTTTTGAACCAACTAGGCCTGTACGATGATCTCCAAGCTATCTGCAATGAGATACACCACCAGACAACAATGGTTGCATCAACAGGAGATCAATGGGACAGTTCTGGGCTAACAAACACAATTATGCAAAAGTAATGTCACGTCTGGCCAGTTTGTTACGACTTTTCTAACTGTGGTTATAGTCATGGCATACCCCTCATGACATTCCATCGTGCAGAACTTATGAAAGTTCTCTATGATGGGCTTTGCAAAGAGGCTAGGCTCAAAATACTGACGTCCAAGACCGTCATCAATATCGAAAGCCAGGATTCTGGTGTTATCGCCGAGTGCAGCGATGAGACTGTTTACAAAGGCTCAATCGTCATTGGGGCAGACGGAACAAACAGTGTTGTAAGGAATATTGTGCACAGAATCGCAACGATGGATGTTCCGGAGTCTCTCTGGGGCCCATTGATGCCCTACAAAAGCGAATTTGACTGCCTCTGGTGCACCTGTCCGCCAATGGTCGAGCCGGGCCATTACTTTGAAACGCAGCACCAAGGTCGCTCCGTTATTACGCTCACTGGGAAGCAGCGAAATTGGCTTCTTTTGTTTGAAAAGAGACCTGAAGCCTCGCGATCCCCGCAAAAGACATCCAACGACGACTTGCAGCAGTTTGCTGCCAGGTTCTTCTCCTTTCCCGCCTGCCCGCAGTTTACTGTCGAAGACATGTTTGCACAGCGAATAACGGCTGGCCTCACAAGGCTGGATGAAGGAATGACAAAGCATTGGTTCCATGACCGCATGGTGCTTGTTGGCGATGCCTGCCATAAAATGACGCCGAACGCCGGATTTGGCTTCAACAACGGTGTGCAGGACGCTGTGATGCTTTGCAACGGCCTTCAAAAGCTGGTTCTGGAAAGCCCCTCGGCCGGCGTACAACCTGGCGAGCTAAGAGACGTGTTTGCGCAATATGAGGCATGCCGACAAGGGCAAGTGCGCAGGGACTTGTCCTTTTCGGCACACTTTACGCGCATACAGGCTTGGGATAACTGGATCTACTATTTGTTTGCGCGCTGGATTCGGCCACTGAAGATAGCGCAGCGATGGTCGGCGGAAAAGATTTCACATAACTTTAGCAAGGCAAGCGTCTTGAACTATCTCCCCGCCAAGGAGCGGTTTCATGGCCTGCTGCCTTGGCAGAAGAGCACAATGAGCGCTTCCTGAAGCATTGACTTGAGCGGGCGGACTTTGGCGCTAAGAAAAATAGTACAGCTTTATATATCACGAGGAAAATTACCAAATAATATTATCAAAGACTTTACACGTCAAGTGCAGTTTCCCCGTAGACACGCTTCCGGTTCGGGCGGACGTGATGTCGATTTAAGAAGTATTACTGAGCGAAACCGACTCACTCTACTAAGCAGACCTACCACGTCATAAAAAAAAACATAGATATTATCGCTATCTCGCTGTAGCTCAAGTTAAACGGCTGTACACACAGCACATCGCCACTTGGTTACCTACCCCGCCAGCATAGCGGAACCAGTGACAGATGTCGGCCAGGATTGGCGTTTATATAAGAATGCTGAAAAGGACCAAGAGGCTGGCAAGTACATCAAACACAAGAGCAATTTTCTTTGCTCTCTCTCTTTGTATTCCACAAGGTGAGGTAGTCTCATCTCCCTTGCCATACTGACTGGTGACCCCTTGACACCAATCTCATATGTCCCGCAAGAGGTCAGCAACTCCTTTTAACCTGCAATGACTTTCTCTTGAAGACTGTTCGAATTTATCTGCCAAACAACGTCAGCTTCTACTTCTCGTAAAGAGATGAAAGTACACACGGTCATCTGTTCCATCTAATGTGATGAAGTGCGATGCACCCCAAAGCCAAAGAGTTGCAGGACTCATGTTGGTCTCATTTTGCCGTGGTAGATCTCTTTCCATATTAATTCGCGGATATAGTATAGTATCTAGGAGTATTTACGCTTTTAGCACAGTTGCAAGATAAAGGGCTAGATATATACTATGTGCAAAATATTTCAAATCATAGAAGAATGCCAGAGGGACCACCTCTAGGTCTCAAGTAAGAGATATAGTACCCTGCTATGTAATGGCGGCTTTTATGGCGAATCTTATATCTTTGTTAAATATAATAAAAGCTTATCTAGGGTCTCTGATGAAAATATCTATTTGTTTCGTGGTGAGTAATCCCTTGCCATTAAGGGTGATAAAATTTCCCTTAGCGCTATAAAAGGCTCTAGAGGGATAAAACCGAGCTATCTATCTAGGACTAAATGTCCTAAGATAGCGAAGCCATAAGGCGAGAAGACAGGATATGGCTACTAAAATACTATAAATACGCAAAATATGCTATTTATAGTCTTGATGAATAATAAGGATGTTAGGAGGCACGAATTACGGTTTAAAGTCTATCCGTAGTAAATGTAACTTGCCCCACTCTAATAGCCTTAGGGCTTAGTACCTTCCTTCTCGTAATTCCTTACTAGTCGAGGCAGGCGAGTGGGAGAGGTCGTATCTATGTTAACCACCTATAGTTGATATTCAACGTCATAGAGCTCCTGGCTTAGATTGAGACGGCGTAGGTCTGCGTCCTTCTTCTTGTGGATCGTACCTGATGCATGTCGAAGGAAGTTTATTACTAAGATCACAGGCTCTCCAGTGCCAAACGCATGTCCAGGATCAGTAAAGACACGTCCATGCTCAGGAGGCCATTCCACATATGCCGTCGTTGTTGACCATGGCAGGAACCTAGGAGGCAGGCCCTACATAGAGGAATAGCATAGGTCAGACCTTTGAGTTGGGAAGCTTAGAATCCACGGCGAGTTCAAACGATGGGGAAGCTTGGTATTTACGTACCACTACACCGCCTTACCCTGGCCTAGCATATGTCGAATACCGTCGTGCCGCTCGACCATGGTTTATAGGCCATTCATGTGAGCCCTAGAAGCTGCAAAATTGCCATCAAGACTCTAAATAGGAAGGATTATTACAGACTTTATCCGCGGCACAAACAAGAACAAGAAGAAGTATTTTAAAAGAAGCTTATTAACAATAAGTCTCATAACGGGACAGCACCTAGTCAAGCACTAAAGGTTTCGCAGGACCAAACCATACGGTTAAAGAAGATTAGAAGAGGAACTATAACCCTCGACCAGCAACGGCTTCAATTCAACTAAGTCAAATTCGGGGGTATAACGAAATTACTTAAAATAAAATCCTCTATGATTAACTTAACTTAATTCGACTTATTTTACTTAGTACCTTGGTCAGCATTAAGCTATTGCTATGGTGCTACGGTGCTACCATGCCTCCTCTTCACCTAAACCAATCCCTTCCCCGCCAAAACTAACAACCTCACCCACCGTGATCGCTTGATGGCCCAGCAAGTCCCGCAGACGCTGTATTTCCTCTGTTATTTTGGGGCTTAAGTTGTATCTTTAAGCGCTTATTGTTAACTTCGTCACACTAAAAGTCCTCTCAGGATCTGCAGACATCGCAGGAATCCCCAATATGTTAAGGGCAAACTTGCTCAAGCGTGGGTATGCTTCTCGGTGGTCGTTCCACCTCAGCATAGGGTTCAAGTTCTCTCGCCGGATCGGTCCTTGCCTCATGTCCGTTGCAAGTTCATCGTCTTCCTCCAACATGTGGCGATCCTGGCTCTGCATCAACTGGTCGGATTGACTAGGCTCGGCTTGCCGCATCGCTTGTTCGGTTGCGGTTTTTACTCAAGCAGATGGCTCATTATCTGGATAATGCAGTTTAAAGTATTTCGGAACGCTTTTCTTGGCGACTCGCAGCCATACCAGCTGCTCGCGGCTGGTCCAGTTCGGCTCAAGCCAAGACACGTTCCAGCGCGGGTGAAGAATAACGACAGCTGGGTAAAGCGGGGACTGGCCAAGTAGAGTGTAGTACTCCTCGAGTTTTGGCCAACAGTTATTGATAGAAATTTGTACACATCATCGATGGCCATGATCAATGCCCTCAGCTTGCGACATTGTATTAGTATATTCGTCTCGAGAGTGCTAGCACTTGCAGCCGATTTGGACCGTTGGGAGATCAGCGAGAGCTGTTCTCCATATTTCAGCATTGATGGACGTAGAATTAAGTTGCTGTTTCAACGATTTCCGCGACCTGGGAATCCCTAGGAGCATTTCTAGAGACTGCTGTTGTGCTGCCATGGTGGGATGGTAGCGGGGCGCGGACCGCTGCCACTGCTTGCCAGGGCATAACTTGGGACTCGAACTACGATGACAATAAACAAAGCCATAGTAACTAGTCATATAACCGAATGTCCTAATTAAGTAGCTTATAGGTGCTTGCCTAGTCGCCTCCTTAGGCCGCCTTTCTAGCTGTCTTACGTCCTTTCTTCGTTTAAAATATATATTACGTCGATACTAGTACGTCCGTTGTTACTTACAGCAACGCGCACATACCGTTATTATTTACAGTAACGTGTGCACGTTACTGTAAGTAATAACGGACGTGCTGGTATTAACGTAGTAAGTACATAAGCTAATGTCCCTACCCTTTACTTATACTCTCTTAATAATTCCTAAGACTAAGAGAAAGTATAGAAATCAGGCCCTTAGTAGGCTATGACACGATAACGTCGGCTACCCCCTTCTCGGCACCACCAACTTCTCGGCACCCTTTTTATACTAAAAAAAAATGAAAAGACACCTTTTTTAATAAGTTATACTAGTCTTTTATTTTATCTTAGAATTATTAAGAAATATTTAGAAT
>JAPFRM010000438.1:0-61585 GCA_030778325.1 Beauveria medogensis
AGCATGTTCGTCGAGTCGGAACTTGGAAAGCGATCCCCAAAGGGTTTCACACCTTGGAGATGGCTTTACTGGCTCAAGCGCCTCCGCGAAATTCGTGACGAGGCAGAGCAGGCGAACGAAAAACAACTGGAAGAGTATGCCGCTGACGCAATTGACTTGATGGTCTCAAATGTGAGGGAACGCAATTCTGAAATTCTCAAGGTGTACAATGCGGATGGAGATTTGCAGAAAGATGAGCATTTGTCATGCTTGGATGGTCAGTAGCAAGGCACGTGGACGAGTGGTGAAGCCATACAAGTGTGGAATTGAACTGTCTAGTTATGTGTACGCTGCAAATCACCGACGCCGCGGCGTCGGGCTGGCCCTCGACGCGGAAACCGCAGTTGAACATGCGACATGTACTGGTATTGGCTTTGATATGTACCAAATATCATTTATCAATTGGTACCAAAAGTCTTGGAAAAGGATCCAAAGACCCGGCCACGCTGACAGTGTCTAGTGGCACACGACAGCTCGGGTGACGCTGTCGTACGAACATTCGTTGTGGTCCTTGGTGCACTACAGAAAGCAGTCAGCATCTACACAATTAGCAGCTTGTCAAAGGAGAATACGTACCCTCTTGTTGGCAAAGTTGGGGCACTTGACAAAGGTATCCTTGCCGTTCTGGCCCTTGAACTTGCATTCGTTCTTGGCCTTGGTGCAAATCTTTGAAGGTGATTCGATGGTTAGCTTTTGCTCCGTAGTGAACATGGATTGGCAGTTTCTTGCTCACTCCGTGGTACTTGATCATGGCGCTGGCCTTATCTCTGGCCTCAAACTGCTCAGGGGTGGCGGCGGCGACGGCGCCGGTCGCAGCGAGGAGAAAGAGGGCGATGGAAATAATCTGCATTTTGCAAAAGTTTGAGGTGATTGTCTTGGAAAATCTTCTAAGTGATGATTGCGAGAGATAGATGAGAATACTTCTTGGGGAGGTGTTGCTTGTAAGTTGATATTTTGGAGCGGTCGTGAAACCTTCTTATATAGTAAATGTTGGGATAGTCGGGCTGTTTCCAATTGGGCTCTACCGGCGAGCTTGCCAGAGGATGTATTTCTCCGTACATATTCGGCCTTGATTCACCGATGAAGGAATCCGAAATCAGGCTGGGGGGCTCATCGACCATCACGTATATGCACAACCCTATGTAAATCACAGATCATCTCTAGTCTCGGCCATTCCCGCCCCATGTTATGATGCACGCAGGCGATGCACCAAGGGTTTGTGATTGGCCCCGACGGAGCAAATGCATGAGAGATCCTCCGGCTCGTCGCGCCACCAGGCGAAATCGTGACAACACTTTAGTAATACGTACGCTGCTCATTGCTGCTAATTGCTCGATGCCGGAGGCCGTCGGTCAGACGTACATGAATCTATAGCGTCGACTGTCACCCCAACCGTGCACCGAGCCAGCCTGATATTATTGCTACCACAATTGGCATGCGCCGGTTGTCAATCGTCAGTTTCCCCGCACTGTGATGTCGTGTGAAGTTGCAAATCGTGTGGGGTCCGAAAGAAGAGGCCAGGCCAAGCATCTTTGAGAGCGATCCCGGAAACATCAAAGAAAAATTGGGCGAAAGCCGTCGGCCCATCAAGGTGATTTCTACTGCCGCGCGCGGCCAAGGATCATGCATGTCTTGAGCTTTGTAGCCTTGTAGAAGCTGTCTTTGCTTAATTGTTCGTTTAGTTATGTGATGTGATGCAATGCCGTGCGAACAAAGACTCCAGTAGACTCTAGAAGGGAGAAGAAAATTGTACACGACATTAACATGGCACAGCACTGCCTCCGGGACCAATCTTCCCTACCACGATTAATCTAATCCGTCCTACTTGTCGCGCGCGAGACTGTCCCGCTCAATATTGAGCCTTGCCAACTCTCTCATCTCTTTCATGATCTGCGCCATCAGCGGCTCATCCCGCGACCTGAGTCCAGCTATCGTGGCGGTGGCCTGGTCAATCTGTCCTTGCAAGGCAGTGCGGGCGGCGTTTCTCTCTGCCGCACGTCGTTCCCTGGCTTCTTTGACTTGTGCCGACTCTCCTGACGTAAACCAGGAGGCAAACTTGAAATCGCGCTTTCCTTTTGAGGCAGTGCCTGCTGCTTTCTCATCCTCCCCCTTGTCGTTTAGGTTGTCCAGCTCAATCTTCATCTTGGCCAGAAGCCCTTCCTCTGTCCATATGTCGTGATCCGTGGCGGACTTTTGCACCTGTAACTGATAAAGGCTCACTTCTAATTCTGTAATTCTCTTGTCAAGCTCCTTTTCGCTTTCACTGTCATGATGAAAAGAGGACTTTGGTGGCTCTGATGGTGCGCGCGCAGGAGTGCCGAAGCCTACCGGTCGAAGGGTTCTGTCATATTGACGTCGCTTAAACGGGTCAATAAGGATATCATAAGCATTTTTTAGCTTTGGAATACGGATTTTCATTAGTTTACTAGTAGGAGTACTCATGATCATTCTCATGTGGGAGCGGGCCTCACCGTTTGGAAACGAGCAGTCGCCTCTGCGCTATTGGAATTCTTGTCTGGATGGTGTGTTCTGGCGAGTCGTTTAAAAGCTGCCTTTATCTCAGATTCGGAGGCTGATTTCTCAACTTGGAGAATCTCATAATAATTATTAGTCATTTCAGCCAGCACGCGGCAGGGCGTAGGAAGGAAAGCAAGGCGGGGTTTGGGTAGGATGAGTTGATGAGCCTAAATAAGGAATAAGGGGCTGTAAGTGTGCTGTGTAACCAGAGCAGAGGCCCTGTAAGTTGTTATTGTTTGCCTGTAAGATTAGCTAGTCAGCCATACTACAGCCTCGCTCGCCACCCAGCCCAATATCTCCGTAACTAAGCCTAGTACATGAAACCCGACAAGGCAACTGAGAACTCCCTAACGCATTAAATTCGGCGAGAGATCTAATTACCATGCATTAAACATCGTAACCGAAACAGGCTGTACCTGCTGATTCGTGAATATAACCTTACGCCATTCAGCACATTTTCTCTCTCAGAGTTAAAAGTAAATTGTTTCCGAAGCAGTTGTGTTAGGTGGCTAGTAGTCTGAGCTTCTCCTGGTAGGTCTTAAGGGTCCCACGTTTCAGAGCTATACTCACGACGATTACTCAGTCGGGTTCTAATATATAAGTTAGTTAACCCTTTAGCTATTATAATAAGAATATAAGATTATATACAATTACTATGAATAACTAGTTTAGGACCTAAGGAGACTTGTATGTGTATATATTTACAGCTTTGGGGTGGCGATTCTCGAGTTTCTCAATATAATAGGCCACGGCCACCACGTATCCGCTTACAGCCATGTGCGCCCCTATGATGTTAGTCTCAAAAGGTACTCGAGAGTCAGAAAACTGCGCACCAACGGGGACTTGAAAAGTTCGACACTAGAGAATATGCTTGATTCGAATCCATCGAAGCGTCCATCGGCGGACCAAGCTCTTCGTGAGTTGGTCGATCATTACAAGTTCTGAGTACTAGTACTGGTTTATGAGGAGGGCAATCCATAGTCTCTGCTTGCTTATCTATGCGCTTCAAATGCATGAAATCTTTTGTTATTTGTTCTGTCATTTGATCTAGAGAAATGAACCTTTATATTTCGAAGCATGGGAGTGGTTTTCAGCAAGTCTAAATCCGCCATTTATGCCTTGATCTGAAATTTCAAAGCCAAGGTCATGCAGGGCCTTATGACGGTGGCCAGTAACTTGGCAAATTTATCATGGTCGTGCCTCTGCCTCCACCCCGCCGTACTAAAATGCCCCGCACGCAACACTTACATCTCAAAAATTAGTAAAATCAGCGAACAATCAGACATGGCCGAGTCAGAGCCGGCCAGCGATGACTACATCATCAATTGTGTCAAGAGGATGGATTCACTCGGCCTGGACGACTACGGCTTCAACCTGACGCGCACACACTACGAGGACGAGTCGCTGTGGCAGACGTTTCGCAAGCAATTCGACGTTGCGCTGGAAAAGGGCCTAGATAGCGCACCGGAAGAATGCGCGGATGCTGTAAAGAGGCTCGACAATAAGATTCTCACGCGCTTTCTTGACGATCTGGACTTTGCGCATCAGGGGCCAGAAGGCGTATCGGCGGCGTTTCAGATATTTTGCCTCGACCAAGATTCTGAAGATGATGAGGAAGAGGAAGAGGGAGAGGAAGGGGAAGAGGATGAAGACGATGCAGAGGACGACGACAAACCGTGGTCGCATGAAATGGGACCGGGCATTATAAGAAGCATATGTCTCATGGTGGACGAGGCGAGTATGCGCTCGTTTGAAACCAAACCGTACGTCGTTGCCGTGGATGCGCTGTTGCACACGGGTGCGGACCTTGGGTACTCAGGATACTTTAAAGTCGCGATTGACAGTCTGATGCCCAAATTTTACGCGGCTGTTGGTCACTTTGACCTGGACAAGGTGGCTGCCGCGGTGGACGAGGATGGTATCTGGCGGGAGATGAACAGACATGTCAAATCACAAAAATAAGCAGCATATCTTTCATAAAGAGTTTCGACGTACCAGCTTACATTCTCGCCATGACTATGTGACTAATATCCCGGCACCACTCTAGCAATTACATGTAGTCCATCAGCCGGCTTAATCGTCACGCCGCCCTTGACCTTGAGCTTATCCGGATCCATGAGCGTCTTGTCCACAAGCTCAAACTCAAAACGCCCAACCAGCGCCGCCAACAAGCACGCAAACTCGCCCTTTGCAAAAGCGGCACCAATGCAGCTCCGCGGGCCGTGCAGAAACGTCGCCAGCGCGTAGTTGCTGCTGGAGCCGCCAGTATTGTTCAGCGTGACTCCACCGTCGTCGCTTGTCCGGGCGTCGAGCCAGCGATCCGGGTTGAACTCTTCGGCATCGTCGCCCCAGAGCGTCTTGTCAACGTTGATGGCCCACTGCGGGATGGTGACGGGCGTGCCGCGCGCGACGGGCACGCCCAGCACCGAGGTATCCTGCATGGCGACGCGGCCCGTCACCGGCACCGACGGATAGCGCCGCAGCGTCTCGTTGACGACGGCGTTGAGGTACGGCAGGCGGTCAAAATCGACACTCGTGAGCGCGACACCCGCGTCGTCGACCGAGGGCAGGTGCGCGCGCACTTCAGCGCGCAGCCGCGTCTGCATGGCTGGCTTCAAGCACAGGGCGTAGATGGCCCATGTCAGCGATACCGACGTTGTTTCGTGGCCGGCCGCGAAAAACGTCATGAGCTGGTTCTGCAGGCCCACGTCGGTAAACTGTCCGCTCTCGAGCGCAATCGATAGAATATCCACGTCGGGCTGAGCCGTCTTGTCCTGCTTTTGCGCCTGCAGCTTGGCGCGCTTCTCTTCAATCAGCTCCTGGCACACGCTGCGGATAGCGCGCATCGCGTCGCGAAACTTGCGAATGCGCTTTATGGGGAGCTCCTCAATCAGCCACTGCGGCAGCACGAGCCCGAGCACGAGAAACACACGGAGCAGGGACTGTCCCTCAAAGACGCTGGTGTACTGGGCGACGAGAGGGTTCTCGGGGTCGCGGATGGCGGAAAAGTCGCGCCCCATGGTGGCCATGCCGATAATGTCGAGCGTGGCGAGCGACGCCCAGTGCGAGACGTGCAGCTGGCCCTCGCGGCCGTGGACCGACTTGGTCATGGCCTGGGCGACCTCGCGCGACTTGTCCCAGAAGACGGGATACAGGTCCTTGATGTGGCGATAATTGAAGGCGGGCAGCATGTGGCGGCGCTGGCGGCGGTGCTCGTCGCCCTCGGACGTGATGAGGCCGACGCCAGTGACGGTGCTGAGCGCATCGCGCACGGCGCCGGGCTTTTCCCACACGTAGCTGTTGGTGACGGTGATTTCGGCCACGGCCTTGGGGGAGATGGCGAGGAGGCGCTCCTGGTTGAAGAACATGAAGAAGCGCAGCAGGCCGTCGTGGTCTACGTTTTTGTTCCTGTAGCCGAGTTAGTCCGGGCCGGCCGTGTTTCTTGAGAAAACCATGTCGTCTAAATCGCCCACTTACCATGTCCTTGAGCATTCGCCTGGAGGGGCGCTATAGAGCTCGGGGATGTGGCCCAGGAGCCAATGCCGTCCTCCGGCTGTGGGCAGGTTCCGTGTCGGCGAGACATGGAAGGGATAAATGAATGTAAAGTACAGGCCGCAGACGGCGAGGTTGGCGATCCAAAAGAGCCCGAATGATAAAGCGAGCGACGAGAGCTTCAGATGATCCGTGACGGCTGCTGCATCCCTGCCGTACAAGCGCAGCGCAAGAGTCTCGAGCGCCGCCAGGACCGTTACCAACGGCCATGACAGATGCCTCGGGAGGCCTAGTGTTGGCGACATGTCGGCGATTTCTTTTGGTAAAAGGTAACGTCTAGCGACCGGAACAGACTTGCAGGTGCAATTGACATGTTTGATGGAGTTATCCGCATAGTTATAAATTGGTGAATAGTTAGCAGCCTCCGGACTTTGGCGGAGCCTCGGTGGAACAAGCCCGTCAGTCACTGCGGTCAGTGGCTAGCGGAGATGGGATCATAGCGTTGAAGCAGTGATTACACTAACAATTTCTGGAGTTTTAGCCGTTTGAGTATGGGTGTAGGGGGAAGCGCTAGTAATTGGAGAGTGATAATTCGCCCGCCCCAGAACAGCCCAACTACTTTGTTAATTAAGTACTTGCGCGGCGGCCTTTGCCTAGCCGTTTTTCTCATCGGGTTAACATCCAGGCAGAATGGATTGCGACGCCAGTAACTGGCTTGGCAATCCCGGCATTGTGTTTCTTAGACTACCAATTGACTTTGCGACGCGCGGCTTCCTCACAGACGGCAATGCGCTTCACACACGCAAGACCATGTCAATGACGATGGTTCAGATGCCTGAAGAATAAGTTGCGTAGTGTCCACGCTGGTGCCAGGGTCATGTAAAGCGGCAAATTCAATCAGATGGCCATGAGAGACTCTCAACGGCAATTGGGAAAGGAGGCGCAAAAGGTCAACATCGAACATGGATACGGGGCAAGCAAAAAAAAAATCATTCATTCGTTTCCAAAATTGGCGAGCATTTATTTTACACCGTTTCTCGGTCGTCGATGCGGCGTCTTGGACTCTCCCTCCACCGGAGATCTGGCTCCGCTCCGCCTTGGGCGGATGAGGCCGTTGATGAGACTTCAGCGAATAAGTCGAGCTTGTGGACGCGCCCCGCAGGCGCTTTTTAGGGCAGAAACGCCAAAAAAATATCCAAGACATTATTTCTTATTGCCAAGCCACCCCATAAATCCGATATTCTGCGAGAGGCAAAAGTGGAAGACGCGTCACTAGTACTGCCTCAGTCGTGTCCTGAGTTGGCCGATTGATGGACGGCGACGGGCGGGAGGCGTGTGTCCGTTGCCGTCGTGTCTCATTCATGTACCGAGTAACGTTGGATGTTCATGCCTGTCGCAACCTTTCTATAAGACACTAACATATCTCTGCGGGCATCATACCGCCGGCTGTTAATGACATCTTGTCGGCCTGTCGGGGTGGAGTGCGGGCAGCCCAGGGTGAATGCACATCTTTCAAAAGGTCCCAAAATTCACGAGTGCTCTAAGAACAATGCTGATTGTTCACGACGCCACGGCGCCACGAAAGATTCCCCGTAGTCCTGAGCAAGTCTAGACTCATCATCAGGCGCTTCATTATTAGGAACAAGGGCTTCTAAAAGAAGACGTTTCGTTTGAGAATTTCCTCCGTCCAAAGACAGCACGTACAACTCCTGAAACGTGAAATTTCAGCTGCGTGCATACCCTACAGCTTTTTTTTTTTTTTTTTGTAACTGCTACTCGGTACCCGGCTGGCATCTGAAGCGAGCCTTGTAGCACCATCACAATCAACGGGTAGAGCGAGCTTCCTGGATATCTCCGGTGCTTTTCTCTTTTGATGTACGCACTAGATGTCGAGAAACTCGAAAACTGATCACACAGCCAATCTATTCAAACGATGTTACGCATCCAGGATAGTGGAACGCCCTGATTGTTTTCATTTTCTTTATAACGCGCAACCTGGCACAACTTTGCCTGTGCTAATCTGTACTGAAGAGTCTTTTAGCATCAGCTTCACCCCCAAGCTACAAGCCAATATGAGAGAGGGAAAATTTCACAAGGCGACTCCGTCTCGTCATGTTGTGGATGATCTTGGACGCTAATCTAACACATGGGCACGCGTACCCACTACACGAACCATGGTGTGCACGGGTCCTTGTGCAAGTCTGTAACAATCAAAAGGAACATTGGTAATTTCTTCGTTATGTAGAAACGTCGAGTCGCAAGACAACCCGCTGTCCCCAATACCGAAAACTATAAAAAAAAAAGAAAATTCAAAAAGTTAAACAGCCAAGGTAAATTACCTCGCAACTGCTTGCCCTCAGACAGGTTCGAACTGCCGACCCCAGGATTTCTCAATCTAAGATTGAGTCATCGAGATAAACTCGTATGAGACCTATGTCATAACCAACTAGACCATGAAGGCTGTTGTTGTGACGGGGGTGGGTAAATTGTGTTTATATGGGCTTGGCTGTTGTGTGTGGCGTGTGCCGATGGGTACATGAGTTTCGCGCCCCATCTTCAGTCTCAAAGTGAACCAACAACGAAACTCTTATAAAAAATGACTTGAAAAAATTGCCAGTATTCAGAGCTACTCCCTATTCGGGATCGCGGTTCGGAGATATTGACTTTCAACTCGGTAGAGGGGTCGCTGTTGTCCGCCGACCACTACTCTGGCTGGCCGTTGTCGCGCCGTGGCCGCTGACCTACCTACTGTAAGGTAGGTACCTACCATGCTACCTAGGAGGTAGCTAAACATCCAGCTTCACCTCTGCAGTGCAACCAAACGCGGCTTTTGACTGACAACAACAATTACCCATACATCAATCTTGCCACTGTGCTTCCTAATTCTACACTACTGGATATAAAATTGCCCTCCAACATTGACGCTTCACCACCATTTCACTACCGCCTCACCTGCGCATCCGGACGCGACTGGCTTCACAACACGGCCCCAGCATGCTGGCTTCGCGCCGGCGGTGCTTCACAACCAGACACACGCAGGAACCCGAGAGCAATTCGATAGACGATTAAATGCAAGACGAACGGCCCGGGCCCGCAAAGCCCACGCGAGGCGGCGCCTTCGTCGTGCGACAACACGACCGCAAGCCGCTCTTTGGCAACGCGACGAAACAAACAACAGCACAACCCCTCGAAACCAGAATACCCGCTCTCACACGGTCGAAATCAAGTCCCAGCACGCAGGCAAATCCCTCTGGTCCAGAAAAGACCCCTTTGACGCCAGGCGGCTCCCGTATACCGCGCTTCGGCAGCGGCGGCTTCGGCAGCAGGAAGCCCATATCGCTGTCCGACGCGTACAAGCTCGCAGCCGAGGAGGAGGACAGCGGCGCCCGACCAGGCCCAATCGACGGCTCCCCTAGCCCGGCACCGCGATCTTGGCGCACGCAAACGGGCAACGACGGCAAGGCGCGCAGGGCCCTACACGAGGATCCCCCGGATGGCAAAGGCGCCCTCTCGCCAAACAAGGAGCGCATCGCGATGCGCAATCGCGTCGACGACGGCATAGGAAAGTCGAGAACAAGTCGCTGGGTGCTGGAGGAGGGCATGCGCGACGCAGAAGCTCCGTTGCCACGCGCAGAAAATGTTGCCCCGGGGTTTGAGGCATCGCCGGAGAAGAGCTACGCCTGGCAGGTAGACGAGGACTTTACCGCGGGTGACTTGCAAGTCTCAGATAGCCCACGCCTACGATTCAACAAACCGCCAATTACGAAATCACAATTTGAATCGCCGCGCAAAGGCAACACGCCCAACACCAAGCTCGACGAGATACGGGCCCGCGAGCTGGGGCTGACGCCCAATGTAGCCAGTGCGAGGAAACTTGCAAAACCCAACGATAATCCATCATGGGAAAAGGAGCCTGAAAAGCAAGCTCCATTGCTAGAGCGTGGGTTCTCGCGCACAAGAGGGGGCCTCACTAAGCTAGACAACATCAAACAGCTAGAGACGCAAGGTCTGTCAAAGAGGGCGATGGCACAGGTCAAACTTGAAGAGATCAAAGAATACAACGCCATGACGAGATCTGTTTCACCTGATGCCCCACGCAGACAATGGATAGGTCGTGAAGCGGCAGGCATCCCACGCTCCAAGTCGGCATTTGAACCTGCAGGAAGGCAAGTCCCCGACACACCAGTCACCATTTACAAATCAGAAGCGGAAAAGGTTGCCGACGACGTGCGTCGGGCGGTCGCAAAAAAAGCAGAGGAAGAGCGCAAAGAAGCAGATAAAAAAACCATGGCAACCAATCCTCAAAACCGCGCTGCAAACAGGCTCTCGCCGGACAAGCGTGACAAGTCACGCGACTTGCTGCGCAAACTGGCCCGGGCTGCCGGCGCCAGTCCTGCAGCTCCCGACCGACGACCTGACGACGATCCAGGCGCGAATGCTTCTGCCCCTCCTATGAAGCCCGAAGCGCCCCGCGCCAGCTCTCTGAAACGGTCGGCCCTTGCCGACAGCCGCCGACGGCCATCCATCACGTCGTCCAACGCCACCAAGAGCGTCTCTTCCTTGGACCGGCCGACGGTCGGCTTTGCCGGGCTCGCGCGCTCCCGATCCAGCGACTCGCGCAAGAGCAAACGATCTAGCGTGCATTCGGAGCAGGACCCGACGGATAGGATCGAGGCTGAAGAGCAGCTATTTGCGCCGCTCGACAACTACTCGGAGCCCGGATCGGTGCGCGCGCCCTCGCCCGGGATCGAAGACGATGCGACGCCTAAGCCAGCCACCAAGCATCAAGTGTTGTCGATGCCTACGCCGCGCGCACCAGGGGCGTTTGTGGACACGCCTATCACGATCAAGAAAGAGGATCGGGAGGAGTTACGGCCCAGCGGCAGACGCAGAGTGAGCTTGGAGGAGTCGCCAGACATCAAAACGGACAATGCACCTCGCAACCGCAAGAGGGACCTGGCGTGGCGTAGTAAAGACGTCGACACGGCATCGGACCCCGGTGCCGCCGAAGAAAAGCCCACCAGGCCGGCGCGTTCGCGGAGCCTGCCTAGAAGGCGGCCCCTCACCAACTCGGCCAAGCTGCCCTCAGTGCGCGATGACATGCACGAGCTGCAGCAGCTAAACAATATCGATGACGGGACCCTGGATCAATTGGAAGATATTCTACAAGGGAAAAAGACGACGAGCGAGAAGCTGGATGAGCTGCTCAGGGAGCTGCCGGCGATGGCGGATGTGGTGGCCAAGATCAAAAGCGAACCGGAAAGCAGCAGCGTGGACGAGAATCGCCTGGATGACGAGCTGTCACACTATGAAGCGCTGAGCGCGTCTGTTGAGCGCGATCTCGGGGTGCACAACAGCGGGAAGACGAAACCGGGTGTGCCGTCGAGAATAAAAAACCCCCAACAAGACGACGCGGCTACAAAGAAGGAGCATCAGCTCGACGACAACCAGATTGAAGTCGAGAAGCAGCGCAAAAACGACAAGCAGCTCAACGATACGCAGCCGAAAGTTGAGAAGCAGCTCAACGTAAAGCACACCGAACTCGAAAAGTTGCCCAACCACGATAAGCACACCGAAACCGAGACACATACCATGGACGAAAAACATGGCAAAGATTGTCCGCTGTGCGCGGCCCAACCTGCCACTCGCACCATTGCGTACCTACACTTTCCCTTCCCACGCCTCTTCCACCTCGTGCCCCGTCCTCGCCTCACCCTTCTCGGTCTCTTCCTCTGTCTCTCGGCGCTCTGGTTCGCCGCCGAATCGGTCATGTGCGAAATCTACTGCCGCCCGGCCACGTGCTCTGCCCTGGAACCGTGCGTGTGGTCCTTTGACGACCCTGCTGGGTTCGGCACCGCGCTCCCCGTCAAGCTCGATCAGTGGACGACGGGCGGCTGGGGCGCTGCGGCGTGGACTGTTCTGCGAGACGATGTGGCGGACGTGCTGGACATGATGCGTGGCGTCGACGCGGCCGACGTGGAGCGGATGACGCCGGCGCAGAGAAGACGATATAGGAGGCGCATGGCGAGGAGGATGGATAGCAAGGCTGGCTGGGGCCAGGAGCAACGGGAAAACGCGGATGCGTGGCGGAGAGAAAGGATGGAAATGGAGAGGGGCATTATGGATGAGGGAAGCGTGGGAGGGGATGAGCGCGTGTGGTAGCGAAAAGGGTGAAGAGGATATATTGTAGGAAAGGCACCGTGGGCGTGGATTGCATAGGTCAGGGTGGGCTTTTTTGTCATTTTCAAAAAGGGAAATTGTTTGGTGGATTGCATAAGATAGGAGGGATTTTGATTTTACATTCTGGATTAGCAGTGGCGTTTTACGGCCTGGACAAGCGAAGGGTGAACCAGGCATGGATTGATTACTTGATTGTTTCGCGTCGTGTCCATGCAATGCTGTGTATATTGTGTACTCTGTTTCCAAAAGGTGCATCGCTTTGAACCTGACTTTGTTTCGTCTACTTGTCGATACCTGTCTGACAAACCGTCAGCTTCATCCATACAGACACGGACACGAATTGAGCACACTCTTCTCCTTTCTGATCCATGTAATGCTGCATATTGTGCATCCCTTTTTAAAGCGCCAAACTCCGAAATGCAGACCCTCCCAATCAATCCTCAAACCCACCCCATCCATCCTCCTCCTCTTCTTCTTCCTCTTGCTCATCCTCTTCCTCCATACTCTCTTCTTTGCTCCCCCACGGCAGCCTCGCATCCTCATAGCTCTCCTTTGCCCGCTCCCGCACCGTCTTGACCCCATTCCTTCTCAACTCCTCCACCATGTCCCCCATTTTCCTCACCAGCCCCTGCATTTCCCCATCCTCTTGTGCTGCTTCCCCCAGCACACCTTCCTTGTCCAGCTCGTCCACCCAGAGATCCAGCACATGCAGCCTCAAACCCAGCGGCAGCTGCCCTAGGCCTGAGCTGCCGCCCTCGCCATCAAAAACGTATTCTTTACATACACCCTCCACCACGTCCCTCTCCTCGGTCCCGCCTTCCTTTGCGTACCGCACCATGGCGGCAAATACGCGCCGCGCCAGCAGCAGAAACTTGTCCAGCCGGAGCGCCTCGATGCCGGTCCACTGCGCGCCGAGCACGTGCCAGAACCCACGCAGCCACGGCCCCGCGCAGTGCGCAGAGCGTAGCGAGAACAGCAGAGAGGCGAGGGAGGAGGCGAGGGCTTGTTGGGGTTTAGGTCGATCGGTCATCCAGAGGGCGTAGTAAAGACCGGTCCATAGCTTGCAGGCGTCGGAGAAGGAGAGGGTGCGACGGGAGGCGAGGAATGCGGTGAGGGCCTCGAGGGAGGATGTGCGCAGCTTGCGATCTGTGTGGTAGAGGGGGAACTAGTTAGTCTTGTTGGAAGAGGAGGTAGGAAGTTTGCAAGAGACGAACCGCTGGAGGCGAGATTTTTTATGAATGGCATTTGGGCCGCTTCTTGCCCTGCGCGCGCGGCCATTGCTGCGGTCGTGGGTGTGGAATTGGGGGATTTGACAAGTCGTGGTGTTACAGCTGATGCTGATTCAACTTTTCTTTTTTTTTTTTTTTTTGCAGATGGGAAAAAATATCAAGGTGAGCTGTCGGTCGGGTCCACTTATCTTGGGGTCGCTGCTGGTGAAGATGTCACTGGTAGTGGTAAAGAGCACGTCTTTACTCGGCTGGATTTATGATTTTTCTATTTTGATGTTTTTTTCTCTTCTTTTTTGCAGCCATTTAATCTTTGTGTAGTTGTTTCACAACTATATCTAACATGTCTGCGTGACTGTAGTGGCCGGACGGTCGGCGGCGACGCTGGTCGGATGCCTTGCAGGGGTGTCAGAAACGACGCAGGAATAGCTACCAATACTGTCTACGTGCGCCCAAAGAATTATGCAGATAAATGTACGGATAAACAGGTTCAGATGCTTCCGCACGGTTCTCGAGGCTCTTCTTAGCAGTTGGGCATTGCCGAGAGCCCAAAGTAAGAGACAATGATATCCTTCAGCCGTCCTCGAACCGTCTTTTCAGGTGACAAAAGTTGTACATGTTTATACAAGACATGTATCCATATATTCCGAGAAATCCTTGTAAAGTAGATATTCTAGCCTCTCCAACTTTTCTCACTGTGCTTGACGCGTATTGTGAGCCCGCTGCTGTCTCGACGTCGGGCAACATCATTCAGGCGCGCCACATCAAATGCCACATCTATTCCCCCTTCTCTTGCCTCGATTGTTGTAAAATTCATATCTGACCATCCCTCACCCTCATTGTGCCTCCGTCTATTGATTACCAAAATAATAGCAAACCTTAGACGCACATTAGGCCCAGCGCCCTAGCCTCTCGACCCCGCCACCCCACCACCGTTTGCCCATCCACATCTCTCATCGTCATACCTACCTTGCACCTCCATCACCACCCATCTCAACTCACCACTTCACCATGTCTTCCACGCGCCGCATCACAAAGGTAAACGCCCCTCCATCTCTCACCCTTCTTCACCACGCCATATTCCCACCTCCATCATACCTAGCCCTCTGCTAACAGCTCAGGAATACGGCGAACTCACCCAGTCCCCGCCCGCGGGCTACCACATCGCCCTCGGGCCCAACGACTCACTTCACACCTGGCACGTCACCCTCTCTGCCCCCAAAGAGAGCATCTATCACCCGGGCCGATACGGCATTGTGCTCAATCTTCCCACCGAGTACCCGTTCAAAGCGCCCGTTGTCAAGTTCACAACCCGCATCTACCACCCAAACGTCACAAACGACTCCCTTGGCAACATCTGCCTTGGTCTGCTCAAGACGGAGAATTGGAAGCCCAGCACGAAAATATCCGCCGTGCTAGACGCGCTTCGCAACTTGCTGGTTGAACCCCTGCCCGACGACCCCCTCGAGGACCGCATCGCGGAGCAGTACCGGAATGATCGTCAAGGCTTCGAAAAGGCCGCCAAGGGCTTCGTGGAAAAGTACGCCATGGGGGACCCCACGTTCCCCGCGGGGCCATGATGCCGAGTCCAGGACAAGATACGTCACGTACAGTATATAGCAATAAATCGTAATCTATTATGGGTATCGCCATTCATCCCGTATTCAAACAAAAGATAACACCGTCCGGCCGTCTATACTGGCATGTGCCAAACAAATAAAAGTATATAGTCGTCATCGTACAGATGTACTCAGTACACCAGATAAAAATATGTACCAAAAATAGCTTCGCATCAAATTTCAGGCTTGGCATGCCTCTTCTTACCAAACAGTGTCGCCCGCCTCACCACCGACACCGTCTCCGTCTCCGTCACGTTGCCGTTTTGCATCGTCTGGCTGTGCTGAATGTTCTCGCGGTCCTTTTTCGCTTTGTTACGTCGCTCGCGTCGCTTGTCGTCGATGGCGTCCTGGTTCAAGTGGTTGAAGCCATTGCGTTTCTTGAACGATTGCTCCATCAGCAAGTTGGCATCCAGCATCTTTCGCGGTAGCGCCTGCACTACGCCAAACATTTCCATCGGGTCCGAGATGGATTTAATCTCGGCCTCGCCATGCTTAAAAATGGCCAAGGCCACTCGAAAGAGTGTCTTGGACCCTTCGTAGAAAAAGACGTCCCAAACGCGCAGCGTTGTTTCAATCGGCAATGTGCCAATAAAACAGCTCATGAACCACGCCGTCATGCACAAGGTTATGGGAGGTAAACGTTCTGTTGAAAGACTGGGGTGGCCGCGATGACGCGACCTGCCGAGCGGGCGCCGGAACAGACGGCTTGGCGGCGGTTTGAAGTTGGTCTGCTCCTCCAACTCACCACCAATTCGATCCCACACCTCGGGCATAGTGTCGCGAATCTCGGCCATTAGCACCCCCAGGTCCACTTTGGAGCCTTCCAAACTCATCTCATGCGTGCCGGGAAGATAAACGTGTGTAATGACGTTGAGCAGCCAAAAGCATTGCTCTTCCGTCTCGACAAATAGAAGCAACAGACCGGCCAGAAAATTGAGGCTCTGGCAGTATCCGATGCGGGGGTTATAAATGGAAAATGCGTGTAAAACGCGGCGTAAAGAAGTAATGATAGGTGGCTCGCCGGGTACAGCTTGAGCGCTGCATTCGCTCGACGTTTCGTTGCTGGTCAGCGTCGACTGGCTCTGACGCTCGGTGCTCGAGGCCGAGGCCGAGGCGTCGAATCCGGCCGGCGAGGGCTTGAATTGAATATTGTCAGGAAAAGTACGATGCAGGTCTCGTTCAATGGCATCAATGTCAATCTGCTTTGCATGAGCGCAAAGCAGCTTTTCGTAGAGCCCAGAATGCTTGGATAAAATGGCGGGCCCGCCGGCGTAGTAGAACCAGGCCGCGCCGCGCCAATCCGGGGGGATGCCCTTGCGGACAAATCGCTTTGTCTTGGCATTGGGTGGCGGGAAGCGAATCGGGCGGTCGGTCAGCAGAGCATGATCCTTTAGATAAGCTACCCATTTGCGGCGGCGGCGGCTCAAGTATTGCGAATAGTTCTTATTCCAATCGTCGTACTGCTGACGAGTGATGGACTGGCTCTGCTTCTTGAAGCCATATCGATCGCGCGAGCCAGGCTCTTCAGTCTCGGCATAAGACGGCACGGGAGCTGGAGGCGGTGTGGGGGAAATAGAGTTTGGTTGTGAGAACGTGTCAGAAATGGGGGAGACGGGTAGGGTTTCTTTGAATTCAGACGTAGCTGGACGGGACGTCACAGAGGGATCCGTGCCAATCGACTTGGCCGAGTCTCTCTTGTGAGGGGGTTCTTCCTCCTTGATTGTCATATTGTCGCCAGCAATGGCAGGAAGCATTGATGTAAAGGCTGGGCTGGAGAAGAGCATTTTGGATTGGCGAATTTCCGCGTCCAAAGCTGTTGGGGCAGCGCGGGCCGCAACGCGGGGAGGTTGAGAGCTCTCAGCTTGTTCAAAACGGGCGACGGCTGGGCCTGTTTCTGACAGGGTGGTCAGCTGTCGAGATATGCGAGGCAAGCCGTCCGAGTCAGTGGCGTCGTCTTCATTGTCCGTGTCATCTTTGAAACCATTCTCGTACATGAGCATGACATCCTCGATGCTAAACTCGTCGACCTCGGCGTCTGCATTAGCGTAGAGGGAGCTGACGGAGCTGTCCTTGGTCATGACACTGCTGCGCTCGGTCGCAGTGGTGCCGGGGGTTGTGGAGGTTGTAAGCTGGGACCTGAAACTGGACCGCATCTCGTCTCCACCCGCCCAAGGAGCGCCACTAGAGCCGCCGACAGGCCCTGGACGCGCCGAAACAGACGAGTCTACACGATTATAAGTAGCAAAAGGCGGCCGGCTAGATGTCGAGGTAGGCGCCGTGATAGGCGAGCCGTTGGTAGAGTGGGGAGCGGTGCAAAGGCGAGGCGACGGAGGGGCGGACCAGTCATAGACGTTGGCGAGTGGCGGAGACGCAAATGTATATGTCGAGGTGACCGATGCGTTGGACTGGGCACGGGAGCGAGGGTTATGCCATGGCGAGCCGACGAAACTGTGGTTGATCTGCGGTGAAGGCTCTTTAGGTGTGGCGGGTTTCTGCTGCAGAGGTAGCTTGATGCTCGGTTTTCGGGGCCTGGAAAAGTTGCCGACGGAGCCAGACGACTGCCGCATGTCGGCATTGGACGACTTGGCAGAGAGGATTGGTTTAGGCGATGGCAGCGGTTCTTCGAAGGGTATGCAAGGAAATTCTTCAAAGGCGGGCGAAGGCGAAAGAGGCGGCCTGAGCTGTTCTGGGGCGTCGTAGAAAACATCTTTAGGGAAGGAGTCTGCTGTTGGACTGACAGCCATCAAGTGAGGGCCATTCTGAAGAGAGTCCCAGCGAGGCAGAACTGGCGCGACCTGGGGAAGCGGCGGAGGTTCGACAGGGCCGCGGACGTCGATGGGCTTGATTCGGTTGGCGTAGAGAGAAAAGTGTCTATTTTTGGCCGGCTTGGCGTCAGGTTGACCATTGTCGACGGGTGAGACTGCCATTTCGGTCATGCTGAGAGCCCAGCTCCGTTTGGATACTGGGCTCGAGTTGCAAAGAGAAAAGAGGCCCGCCGGGATCTCGGCAAGCTACTGGCTATGTCGACGTTGCGATAGTGGCATTGTAGGTGGTGTGATGAGCGTCGGGCGCGGGACGTCGAGTTGGACGATTCTTTGCAGGGCGGGTGGTGAGCAGACGAGGTAGCACAAGGCACCATGTAGCCAGGATGCAGCCAGGAGACAATGCAGAGGCAAATCGGTAACCGACTCGGACGGCAGATATGTAGCGGAATGACGGCTGCGTTGTTGGCTTGGTGGTAGTCGACGGACGGGAATGCAGCGTGGTTGGGACGGTAAAGGAGGGCCGGCTCGAGAGATTCCGTGGGGAAGCGAGCTGCAGAAATGTTGCGGCAGGAGAATTTTGATTAGGCAAACGTCATTGATGAGGATGCAAAGGAGAAGTCGCCGGGGTTTGTCGTTGGGAGGTTTGGCCCTGTTGGATAGCCAAGAGGTCAGACAGAACGGCAAGCCACCAGGCAAACAGTGAGAAGGACAAGCAAAGAAAAAGACGAGTGTGGAGAGAAGAGACGTAATAATGTCGAGATGGGGAGAGTAGCAGCGGCAGGCGGGGATTGGTATTTTTACTGCGGCGATGAAAATGCTGCCGCTGGCGGCTCCTTGCTTGGCTGGTTGCAGTGGGTTTGTGAGGACGGAGATGGGCGGGGAGGCGATGGAGAAGGAGGTTTATTAGGCTGGTGTTGGGCATTATTAGCGGGCTAAGCCGGGGGCGGGCCACTGCATGTCTCTGCGTTTAGTGGATGACCGTTAGTGGTGCTTTTACTTTGTAGTGCAATTTTTGCTGTTTTGAAGAAGGAGCGCTATATTTTAGTGGATGGAGCCATCTTTTAGCGGCAATGCGTTTTGCTTTCGCGGACGATGGACATATTTCAGCGGAAATGGCCCTGTATTTTGGTGGATGCGGCGGGCCGTTTCGTCATAGGAGCGCTGTATTATAGCGCAATCCTTGCATCTTTGGTCACCAAGATCCCCTGCAATCACCTATAAACCCCCCGGTCCTGACACGCGACCTCGACACGACTCACTGTTCCGCACCGCGCCTCTTGTCTTATCAATTTCGACAATAAACAAAGGGAGCCCGAGTCAAGATTGAAGATGTTGACCGCCTCCTATTAATAATTCAATTCATGGCGAGTACCGGCGAAATAATGAAACCCTGCTGCTTGTGTCGGTAGGAATACATACATACAAGGTCCATACAGACAGACAACCACCCTGTCGAGATGCTCAGCGTCCTCTTACGATATCCCGCTCTCCTGCCTGTTTAGTCGTTTCGTCGTAAATTGTAAGAAAAAGCTAATATTCCAAATTGCATGCAATTGCACTAGCGTCGCCTGGTCGTGCCACTGGCACAAAGTTTAAAGCCAAGCCCGTTCAGCATGCCCATCCGAGCCATTGATCGCTGCAGGGTGCTTTCGTGGAAAAGAAAAAGGATATGAAGGAGTGAATCAATGAGAAAAATACATACAATTGCCACATCGGTAGGGAAACATGACCGCAAAGTGCAACGCCGGGTCGCTGGCTTGCTGGCCAAGCGAGACTGTTGCATCCGGTCTTGTCTCTAATCAGCGCCGACAGACGGGTAAAAAAAAGGCCAAATCTCACTAAAACACCATCCCTGGTACGTCTGGGACGACGGCCGGCAGGGGTTAGCCTCCCTGATACAAGTCATGGTCGGCTGGAGTTGAGCCGCGGATCCGGGTAAGCAGGGCGGCCGAGGCGGCCGGGCTAGCAACAAACTTCAACTCAGGTTGATGAGTATGGATACGCATCGAGGACGGCAAAGTCCGGTCGAGAGCGTCATCTTAGCTACGCCTGTCCCTTCTAATCATGATGAAATACACACTTTTGCGCGGATGACACCACAGACGCAGGCACGGTGCCGACACATGCATGCCGTGCCTAATAACGAAGCCACACACGCTGGATAAGTTGCAGGAAGGCCTTGCGCAGCGCTAGCGAATGCGCCGTATCATTTGCTGCCTGCATGCATTTACGTAGTATTATGCATGCCCCTGTAGCTTCTGACCGGTGCCTGCGCAAGCCCTGCGGGGGGCACTTATGCACGATCCGATGCACGGCGCTGAACCCCCCCTTGCTCTGACTGGTTTGCAGTGCGACTCTCAAAAGTTTAGATGCAAAACGTGCAGGTCTCTTGGTCGGATTACCTACTCCTCCGACGCGGTTGACCTCGCTTGCTACTAAGGAAAAAGCAACGGCTGAGAAACTGGCAATTGCCGGCTGGCCTCACTCTGCCCTTGCTTTATTCCCCATTAGGCAGTTGGTTCATGCCTCGTGGCTGACAGTCTGCGAAATAATGTTTGTTGCAAAAATGGAAGAGAAAAAAAAAAAAAGTCGAGAGACGATTGTTAGTCAACACTAGCTGCTGTTATTTCCTCACAAAGAAACCAAGAGTCCGTGCCGCTTGTTATTTATGACAGCTCGCATCTTTTGACTCGAGCATTCCAGCCGGCCCAAGTTCCAAAACAACAAGCGTCTTGAAGTCGAGCCACAAGAAGAAACAACGTCATTCGGTTCTCGGGGAAACTGCCAACTATTTCGTAATTATTCTCTTTGCTGCATAAAAAGCAATGACGAGCCCTCTCCCCCCCCCCTGGTCCAGCACTGGGGTTCTCTGCAAGGGATCAGCCCGTGCCCACGCTGTGCGTAGCCAATTTCTTTTCCTGCCTGTGAGTAATAAAATATTTCCGTTTCTCAAACCGCAGGCGCGGAGAAACAGCCTCGCCCATTTGTCGCGACATCTGTGTGCTACCCGTCCGCCACCGCCACCAGCGCACAGCCTTATTTGCTTCTTTCATTGTTCTGGAGTAACGTTGGAGGCACCGGTTTGCTTTTGATTGCCTGCATCCAGCCATGTCACGTCTGAGAGCGCACGTGTGAGGGCCATGCACCAGTAAGTAACCAACCAAAGCGTCACTATGCATACTTTTGTCAAGTTTCCTCGTCGACACACAACACCATTATCGTCGGGTATTCTCTCGAAATCTACTGCACATGCCTGTGCCCATCTTTGGCTTCGACGTGGTTTAAAATCTCACCCCGACAGGCCCGGATAGACATCACCCGTGTCCCCCAAATTAAATAGTTAATTAAACGACGACGAGTCGATGACTAGCCAGCCCCAGTCCCCTGCTAGCTTTCCAGCAGTTGCGATGGTCCTCGCGTGGCAGCCCTGAGTCCCGACGGATGGGAAGCCTGTCACATTACGAGTTGTGCTGCAAGCTCTGCTTATTACAAACGCAGCCTATTCATTCGTACAGTGTAAATAGATTTTGGACCTGTATATTCGCTCGCGCCGTTATTATATCACCGGCGTAATCCGCATACCATGTTCATGTACGGAGATGCACAGGCCCAAATAACAGTACCACAAATCCACCTGCGTTTATTAATTGCACCACTGGTTTCTTATTTCATCATTTAATCGCACTCCACATACTTACTCCATCCGTAGCCAGCCAGTCGCTTCCCAGCCTCGGCGTTTCCGACTGTTTGGTTTGGCTAGCCATCAAGGCTCGGTCCAACTATCGACAAGGACATGCCTGACCAGGGCCTTTTGTTCTAGCTCACTTCGAAAGAAAAACAAACCAATTGTAAACAAAACAAATACCAATACTGTCTGGGGGCGTGGATCCCGTCGCACCGGGATTGTTACACTGCGCCGGCTGTCGCGTCGGGTCGGGACTTGCTACCGGCGATGAGGTATCCGCGCAATGGGAGTCCAGGACTGCGACATAAGATGAGACTCGATATAAAATGCTGGCGGCTGGGTTGTCTTGCCTCAGACTGTGATTTTGCGATTCCAATCGGTCATGTACTGCCGAGTCAGAAATCGCCGACAGCCACACAGTCACAGTTTACAGATCAAGGTGCATGATTATGCAACAAATCATCCGAACTAATGCCAGGGAATATTTAGATAGCCACCCATTTTCAGTTATCTGCGATGTTTATCAATGCAGTTTCGCATAGTGCCAAGACAAATGACTCAAGTAGTGTACGCCGAGATTATGCAACCACCATCATCGCAGCTCGTAAAAGACGGCGCGATTCGCATATATACACAGACGGTCTTAATAACAGATCCCATCGGATTTGGGAGTCTCGTTATTTTCAGCTCCATCTTACAGCCACGTCTCCTCCCATGGCTTGTCCGAGTTGTGGTCCTGGTCGCTCGCGACAAGTTTCGTGGTCCTCACCTCATGACGGTGGCCGCATCGTTTGGTTGACAACATTGAACCCACACACAATTCATCGGCAACTTTCCAAGGCAGAATTGAGACAGGCTGCATCCGTCGGGGAGTTCTGATGACGGTGGGACTGCGGCTTCCTCGGCAGCTGGTAACAATCGCCGACGGCGCATCAACCTTTGACCAGCGCACTGTGAGTACAATGCAGCTGAAAAACAACAGGAAGTTGGGGTAGTGAGACAATGTAAAGCTCACAGAAAAGTCAACCCCGGGAAATGAGCTCAGTGTGACACTAAACTGATCTGGCCGAGTTAGTAAACACTTGCGTTGATATGTCACTATCACGGCGGCAGAGTCAACCAAACATCCAGTTTTCTAGTACTTTGGCTTTCTGTTTGTCCCCACAGTTATTACTTCCGCCATTGGACTTGACTACTCGAACTAATTACCCCAATTGATCATCCTAAGTCTTCAATGAAGCAAGTGTCGTTTCTGGATGAGGAACTACCCTACACGCAGGTTGCTTACTCTGATCTAATCGGCTGCCTCGTCGGCCATAAGTGTGCGTAGCGAAAGCAAGCTTATCATCTCTGGTCCTTCAATTCGTACTTTGACTATCAACTCATTACTCAGTCCGCTGTGCATCGGAATTCGTGGTTCTTCACCGCAAATACATGCATGCATCAGAAGACACCCCCATCTCAAAGCCCACGTATGTATTATATTCGGATTCCCCAATGCCAGTTTGGTTCAACCATTTTGGTAACAAGCAAAACAAGACAACAATAACGCCTATGGCAGGCTCTAGTCAGCCCTGAACCCCATTTCCAAGACAGACCCTGATATGATTGCACCTAGATGCGTGTCTCACCGTGCGATGCCACCTAACAATCTTGCCTGCATGTCTCGGGAGAGCGAGACTTGTAGTCTAAGAGTTTAAAATTTGCGTGGTAGTCCATTTGCCTTGTACGGAGAGACGGGAAAGACGAAAGTGGCAGGCAAGAAGAGGCAGAGGATCAGATAATTCGAGTTGTCGGGTGATAAGCGACTTGAGAATTCAAAGGCCTGTAGCTTTTTCGACCCCGAAAATTGCGCTTCATTTCGTCAGTCGCGTACCGCGTCACAATTGCGTCGAGATTTGTCTTATAAATAAAACCTTCCCTTGCATCTTCTAATTAAAACTTGGCTTAAAGTTTTGACGAATTTACAACGACAGCGGGTAGTTCTCACTGTGTGTGCGCAGCCGCGTCGGCCGCTCGTTGCGGCTGCGGCCTGCAGCTCAGCTCAGCCTTGCAGCGAGACACACACATGCAAAATGCGAGCAACGTTCAAAAACACAAAAAGTGACGACGAACATCCCGAGCTCATTTCCACCACAAATGAAGAAAAAGAGGAAAAGGGTTATAAATAAAAAAAAGTAAAACATACAGCAGCCGGTGTTCGCTGGTCGTCACCGACCCAACTACTAATCTGCCGGTCAGTAGCTTGATTTCCGCGGAGCAGACGGGACGCGATATTCTCTACTGCCTGTGGCCGTATGTACCAGCAAGTCCCATATCTTAAAATATATACATGATCTAGTCCACATGCCCCGACGAGGTTCGCTAAAATACAACGACAACTTTTTATCACGCTCTACCCAGTAGCCCCCTAGTATCTGACCGTCCGATTTCGAGGACTGCTCCAAAGATGTTGCGGGTGCAGATATCGACCTTTGGGTGTCTTGACTCCGATGCAGGATTTCGAGGTTTGGATACCGGAGAGTTGAGAGTACCGAGCTGATCTCTGGCAGAATCGTAAGGGCCAATGCCTGTTGTTGGAAGATAAGTAAAGTTACCGGACGCGAAAAAATCAGCATCACCAGTTGCGAGTAATCCAAGAAGCTTCGCTCGACTTTCTGGCCTAGTTGTCAAGGTGTGATGGCTGATGCACACTTCGAGAAGGCCTTTGTTGAGGCACTTCGCTCCGAGTGTATTTATGTCGAGATTTATTTGCTCGTTGCTCGTCAATTTTCGTCTACGCAAGATCGACTGACCGATTACTGGCTGCCCTCTCGCTGTACCAACTAGGTCTCATTGATGCAGTTCTTAGATTGTGACGCCGTAATCGATGCCGGCATATTGTTGCGAGACTACCGCCCGCATTCATATCCGTTGCCTGTCATGATAAAGAACTATACTTGACGAAGGCATGGGTCATCAGCAATGGTCGGACCATACCAGCTACTATCTGCTTGCACACATCGTTTGCAGTGAGTCCTCGCAAAGGTTCAAAGAGTTATGCGCCTTGGATGCCGAATGAAGATGAGCAGGAACTGCTCCTCCGACCAAAATGTCTCTCAACGCCGTCTCTTTTGAATATTTTTGTGCTCTATTACTATCAATCCATAAGAGAAAATATAATCAAGTAGATATACCAAATTTTTGTGACAGGACTCTGGCGTCTGCCATCATTCTTGCTCTCACGGGGAATCAAGTCTATGATTGTAATTCCGCCGTGAGCCATGAAGAATACGTCCGTCGAGTTTACACCGAAAAAGCGGTGAGGATACAATTGAATCATGAATTGGGCAACATTCGCCAATGAAGACGTCTTGTGTTAAAATCTCGCCAATCGAGCGCATATGCCAATGACGGCAACTGACCGAGTCCCTATAATTATTCTGCAGCCTTGGGCTGTATTGACACACCAAACGCGATCAGGTGTCGATTGCATCAACTACGCCATGGCTTGCGACTCCGACGGCCAGAAAACCTTGAAAATGCATCAGGAAATAGATTCCTCAATGCTCGCACTGTCATGTGCTCCAGAGCACGATCGATTGCTATGCCCTAAGAGTCCTATTCTTCCCACGCTCGAAAGAGCGTGTCGGCACAGAGTATGCAGCCAAGCTCGCCAAACGCGTCATCAGCATTGCCTTGTGTGATAAAATCTCAAAACACTGAGTTGATACAAAGACACGCATCTCATAGTCTGATTTTTATACACAGGAGTGAGAAGTGCCAGGAGCACCACACGGAGCCCGCTAAAAGGCTATGAGACGGCCACGTGTAATCATTTTAATGACACCTCTCTGAACCGCATCGAAGCGGGCGATGCCGCATGTTTCGCTCTCCAAGTGGTTGATAATGGCCGCCAGAGTCTTGAAGTCAGGGCAGTCCCGGTTAGGGCAGTGGTACAGCGCCTGCTGATCTGGCTTGGTGTAAGTCAAAGACTCCATTAGGACGCCAACAAGAGCCAGGGAACTATTGCCCTGACAGAAATGCGCCTTTGAAAACGTGATAGAAGATTTATTGACTCACGAGCTGCAGAGTTAAGATGTTGGTTTAGACTGTGAAGGCTGTTGAATTCGCGGTCGCAGAAACAGCACTCGTAGCCGTCGCCGTTCCACGAGAGCCCCGTGGCCTCATACGTCGTCGAGTCGTCACACTCGAGCTGCTTGGATATGAGCCCGTCGGGATCTTTGGAAAGCACGTAGCGGTGCACACTCTCGCGGCTGTAGGTTTTGTTGGGGCAGCCGTTCATCTCGAAGTGGTGGACGAGGCCGGTGGCCGTGGTGAAGTTCTTGCTGCACTTGTGACAGGCAATAATACCGCCTCTGTGGCGGCTCGAGTTGAGGTGCTGCGCGTGTCAGGGCCATGTTAACTCTTTTGCAGATTTTTTCTTTTTCATGCAAGAGTTTCGAGAATTGGAGCGCGTGTGTCGTCGGCGGGGGCCATTCGACACCTGGCTGCGAAGCCGAGCACTTACCATGCGCAAGTTGTTGAAGTTTTGGAAATGCCGGTCACAGTCGGCGCAGTAATGATGATCGTCGTGCTCGTGCTCCTCGCGGTCTTCCTCGTCCCAAAACGTGTCGTAGCACACGTGGCACTCGAACGGCCGATGGTTCTTGGCATCCTTGTGCTGCTCCATGGCGCGCCCGGAGTTGAACTCCCGTCCGCAAGCCTTGCACTCGTAGTGTAACTGCCAGCAGCTGTAAATGCTGTTCATTTTGTGCGGATGTGATTAGCTATCTAGAGATGGTGAAATAGTCGAGTTTTGTTAGTATTTTCGATAGTAGACTCGGAGCACTTGAAGGCAACAAGTAACGATATGCCTTCAGGGGTCGTACGCCGTTTCGGAATGCGACGGCGTCAAGCTCACGCCTCACGTGATGGATGGGACAGCATCAAGCAATGCACTCGGCAAGCCTTTCATCAATAGCTAACTTGTGTAGAAGCTATGTGATAACTGAAGCTATCACCAACGATCATTTCTACTTGACAAGCGAGGAGGTTGATAGATGCACTAACAAATAGCCCGAGTCAAATTCGCGAAACTAGACATGGTGGCACGGCCCGGTTTATTTAGCCATAGAGTCGCAGGTCACGCAGGTATACTTTGAGCCAATCAATCACGGTCTCCGTGTTGGCGTCTTAGCTCCAAGGCAACAGACACATAATGCTGAAAAAAAGAAAACACATTTACTTAGGGCTGTTACAATCTCATAAAGGACAACTGTTGTGATTGCGTGCATGGCGGGTTAATAAGCGCAAAGCACTGTGACTTGAACTCGCAGGCATAGTGTGGCTTGTGCTTGCTAGGTAAATATTGGTAATAGCGGCTTCATTCGCAAGTGTGTGTTTCGGCTTGCCTTTTCGCTAGGCCTGAAAATAGCTATTAACTTTGGGCGCGGACAGGCTACAGCCGTATTGAGCAGTGACGAAAGAGTGACGGGCGCTGCCCACTATTGGTGTTGCGACCCGCTCATCTGTCCAAAAGCAAAACCAGTATCCGTAGGCCAAAACCGCGACGGCCTGGAGAGCAAAAGCAGGGTCATGGAGCAGATCGGTGGGAAATGGGCCCAGGGCGCTGGGGTAGAGGATCGAGAGGCTCGCAGGCCCGAGAGGCTGTCCAGGTGCAGGTGCTGGCAATGCAGGTCATTGGGCGGGGCGTGCTAGGGCGGCAGTCGGGTGGCGGGCAGAGGGGATGAGGGGGATCAAGGGGATCGAGTCGACGTGCGAGGCCAGTTAGTATGGCAGTGTGGTAAAACTGAATGAAAATGCTGAGGTGATGAATCGGAATTGTGTCTGAGAAGACGATTGCGATGAGATGGAGATGAATGCAAGGACATGGGAGAAAAACAGAGCATGCAAGGAGGGCTCGAGAGGCCAAGAGGCAGAAGCAGCCACAAGATGGGTGTGGCTGAGGGAAGTCCAGCAGTGGCGCGGCACAGTGTGTTGCGAGGCCGTCAGTGCTGGGAGTGGCAGCTGTCGGTGCTGACAGCTGGCAGCAACCGGACGGGGAGGAGGCTACTACCTACCTTGATGACGATGAGAGTAAAGCATACGAAAATGATCCCATCTACACCACCAGTCTTCAAAACAAAGAAAAAGAAAAGGAACCCTTTACTTTGGTTACCCACAGCCTGCGAGCATCGAGGAGCGCGCCTTGGACGAGTCGCGCTAGGCTTGGGGGCAACAAGTTCCAGGACGGACAGGACTGGGCGCCGCTGGCGTGTTGAGAGGTTGCCTTGCCAGCTGCGAGGGAGTTTGCGCACTCCCCAAACACGGCTAAATGGACACCCCCAAGCAAACAGACACTCAGCCACCATCTCACTAACGTGGTCTCTGCAAAAGAGTCATAGTCAACTGTTAGATCACCCACTTAAGCCCCCTCACAGTTCTCCACGCCCCCAGCTTTTGCTCTCTTTGCTGGCTTCTGGCTCTTCTCTTTTGCCAGAGGAGCAGAGCCAACGCTGATCGCCGCCCCAGCCCACGCTCTGTGCCTGGTCTCTCGCTCGCTCGTTCGCTCGCCCGCCCTCCCTCTCATCCGGCGTTCCTCTCTTCTCTTCCTTTTCCCTCCTTTTCTTCTTCTCCCACACATCATCCCTCGTCATCACTCCTGCTGCAAGATTCAGCTTCATTGCATCTGCTGTGTGGCGTCTTTCCCCATTTTCTCTTCCTCCAGCCGCTCTGAACAGAGCCCCTTCGTTTTATTCTCTCATCCGCTTATACGCCCACTTAACACCATGTCTACCCGCAAGAGAAAGCAAGAAGACGAGGAGGACGAGCTTGTCTCGCTCCCTGAAGAGTCTGATGGCGAAGAAGAACCCGAGTATGTTTTTTCCTTGGCCGACTTTGATGCAGTCTTGTCGCAATGGCTGCCGTGCACGCTCCGGCTGCGGCGGCGGCTCCGTAAGCAAGCTCAAGCTGTTTGCGCCCGCCGCCGTGCTGCACAATCCTGGCCAGCCAATTGGCACGCACATTGTTACCAGAATCGGAACTCATCGCCAAAACACATTGGACATTTTGCTGACGCAAATCAGATACATTTCCTCTGAGGACGGTGAAGACTATGACGACGAAGAGGAGGATGAAGATGCCGAGGCTGAGGGCGAAGACGCCCAAGATGACGACGCCAACGGCCAAGATAGTAAGACACTCTTGAACTTGACACGCAAGTTCCTAGTACCGTTCCTGACCACAGCGCGCCCCGAACACGCACTGACATTCCCACTAACGCTCTTGAAGACGATGCGCCACCCGTAAAGAAGCGGAAGACGGCCCCTGCAGGCGACGAGGAAGAGGAAGAGGAAGGCGGAGAAGACCTCGAGGGTGAGGAAGAGGTCGACGTCGAGGGTGAGGGCGAGGACAGGGCCGAGCAGGAAGACGGTGATGAGGTCGTCGACGATACCAAGGCTACCAATGGCAGCGCCGCCCACAAGGCTGGCATCAAGGATCCCGAGACTGCCGCCGCCGACGACGACCAGACGGCAGTCGTCGCTGCCGATGGCGACGACGATAACGAAGAGTAGCGATGGATCTCCGTTTTGAATAATATAAAAGAAGTTGAATTGCACTTGCCCCAAGTACACACCAATATTTACCCAAAAGTACCCCGTTGCTGGGTCTTGACTTGAGAAAAATGCTGTAGAACAAGGTGCCCATCTCTGGCGGGTTTGTCGTCGCCCACGCCACCGCGACCTGCGCCGCCAGTCCCCGCTCTCGCCAGGGAGGCCCTGCGCGTCTGGATGCTCGAATCGGCTCGCGCCGCTTCCACCATGACGCTGTCTGTATTGAACGCGCATTCCTCCGTAGCGAGAGACCGGTTGAGGGCCTTGACGGCGCTGCGGGATGATGATACTAGCAAAGCGCGTATTGACGGGTCGCGAGAATTGTGCGACTAAGAGGCAGACGGAAAACCGAGAAGGGTTCTTTTTCTTGAAAAAGGCAGTCAATTTATAGGAGAGAATTATCAACAAAGATGGAAATAGAGAGTTAGACAAGGTGTAATTTGGATGAGGCTCACACTCTTTTCTGTCACACACTTGGCTGCCTACCCCGCGGGGGAAAATTGATGGCCAATATGTTTGAGCTGCACAACGCCAAATTTTTTTTCCCGTACTGCAATACTGTCGTATAGTAGACAAGTATTCAACTTCACTCGTGAAGGAGTGTGCTGTTTGGCCAACAAATCAACTTTGTAGCGTTGGAGCGATGGCGACGCATCGCGATGACGCCTTGCCGTTTTGCCGCGGGCTAGACCCATTGCAGTCTATACTTTACATCTCTACTCCTCACCACACTTACAGCAACATCGCAACCTCGACCGCTTCATCCAATTGAGACACCAAACCAGGCTATAGCGCCGCAATGACTGCCACCGTCAAGACGCTCGACCACCTCGTCCTCACCTGCTCCGACGTCGCCGCCACCGTCGCCTTCTACACCACCCACCTCGGCATGCACGCCACGGAATTCGTCTCCCCCAAGGACGCGGACGGGACAGCCCGCCGCGCGCTGCACTTTGGTCAACAGAAAATTAATCTCCACCAGCGCGGCGCCGAATTTGAACCAAAGGCGCAAACAGCGCTGCCTGGCACCGCGGACCTTTGCTTCGAGGTGGCTGATGAAGTGAGGCTGGAGCATGTGCAGACGAGGTTGAAGAAGGATGGCGGGGTGAGGTTGGAGGAGGAGGGCGAAATTGTGTATAGGACGGGGGCAAAGGGACGGATGAGAAGCTTGTATGTGAGGGATCCTGATGGCAATTTGATAGAGTAGGTCTTTTCTTTTTCTTTTTTTTTCTTTTTTTTCTTTTTCTGTTCTCGCTTTTGCTCGAGGGGGGAGTTGACAATTGCAGGCTTTCAAAATATGACGCATAGCGAAATAGCCATTGGCTTATACATACCATAATACCACAGCATATTCAACAAAAAGTGAAACTAATTCCTGCTACGTTTCTCTTTAGGTCTAGTAAATATTCACTCAATCTGTTGATCAACTCATATCACGAAGGAGCGCACTTTTATGAATATGCCTACTAGCCCGACTTGGACTATCACACCTTCACTACAAATACCTTGGCAATCACAGTACTCTTTTTACACACAGACAGACACAGACAGACACAGACACACACATGGAATGCCTCGACGTATCTTTCTCGCAAGGCTACTCCCGAATCTGGGCGCCCTCTTCTACCCCGCGTATATGTTTCCGAGCGCATGGTCAAGTACGATAAGGTGACGAATACCAGATCCATCGAAGCACATTAGCGCACTATTCTATGGAAAAACGAAACGTCAATGCCTCGTCCCATCTATCGACTAAAGTTTTTTTCAGCCTCGCCTGCTTTTTTGCTCTGCATATGCTGCAGCTCGGATTTTCACACAATTTCGGTGCCGCATGCAAGTCTATGCATGGCCTGAGCATGGTGCAAGGCTTGTCCAGGCCAGGAAAGTCAAGAGGCAGTCAAAGGCATCAACCGCTGTGGCCTAGAAGCGTGCACATGACTCACGAACCTACAGGCCCCAATAAAGTCGGAAGTAAATGAATTCTATAGTTATAATTATAGCATTCTGCTTGAATAGTTCTTGGTGAACGGGGCAGCGAGACGAATGCGTGCCTCAGGCACTATTATTCTTCGCACAGCAAGTGCGTGCCTCAGGCATCACAGCCCCTGATTGGTCTAGCTAGCCCCATTTTTATTCAACGGCTAATTACATATTAGTTATGGCTCAAAACTAACAAGAACCAGAATTTAGTTTTATTAATTGACGCCTAATAACCCATTGTAGCAACAGCTTTAACCATTAATAATGCCTAGGCTAGATAGCTAACCAGTAGTCCTGTCAAGATGGAAATGCCTGTAAAGCGGAATCCAAAGATACACCATTTACCGCAGCTCGCTCGGTTTTCCAAATCAAGTAGCGTAACAATACCACCAACACAGAAGAAGCAACCCGCCACGGCAATCCCGTTAAACGCTATCCCCATGCCAGCATACACGCCTGCAGAGTAGAGCAGCGTTATTAAGCCGACCGCGAGCAGAAACAGAACAGGCCTTGCATAACCCTGAATGAAGACAGCGAAGCTGTTGACGCCGAGCTTGACGTCATCAACTAAATCCATATGCGCATAGATGGTATCAAACATAATGGTCCAGAGCATCGTGGCGGCGGCCAGACAAAGAGTTGATGCATCATACCACGGCTTCTCAACCCCCATGGCCGCACTGCCGACAAGCACGCACAAACCGATAGAGATTCCTAGAACCAGCTGGGGCGCAAACATCTGTCGCTTCGCAAACGGATAGTACAGAATTGCCACGATACTAGGCACACATGCAACCATGGTGCTAGGTGGTAGTGGGAGCAAGCATGCGGCGGCAAGGACGGCCTGCGCGGCGGCAAAGATGAATGCAGCTGTCTTTGTGACGGCTCCGCGCGGGATGGGCCGAGTCTTGGTGCGCTCAACCTGCGCATCAATTGGTGCGTCGACTAAATCGTTCCACGCGTGTGCGCCACTGTTGCAAAATACGCTCCCAGCAATTATGATGGCGGAAACGCGCAAAGTTTCTGGCAGGGAGGACTGCAACTGGAAGGCTGCATGGAGAATGCCAAAGAGGTGAGCGAGCGTAACGACGATGAGTCCGTGGGGCCGGTGCAGTCGAGCGAGCTGGATATATGGTGTCCAAGCGGCGGGAAGACTACTCATCCAGCCACTGGTGTAGTGACCACCAAATTGCTGCGCGAGACGGGACTCTTGTCCCGTTGCTGCTGTTGGAGCCATGACCGGTGGCGCAATAGTTTCTGTCTTGGACATGGTTTTAGGAGAGTTGGAAGAAGATGAAAGGCAGGAATTTAAAGAAGACAAGAGGTAGAAATTTAAAAAAGATAAGAGCTAAAAATTGAAAGAAATGCAATGTATGAATTGAGAAGAATGAGAAGAATGAGAAGAATTGCGCGTATTGATCACAGAACAGACGCCAGGTACAACGCCGTAGCTTTTATACGCGAATACATTGAAGCGCAAGATTAACTGATCACCAACTACTCCGTAGTCTAGAAGCCTATGTCTTCGCAGGTACCCGCTCGAAACTCTGACTGTAATAGGAGGCATGCCACGCACAGGCCGTTCAAATGGTCCCAGCGTGTCAGGCACGGGCGACTTAAGGCGAAATGAAGGAACTGCCCCGTTCATTCGCCGGAATTGTGGGTAATTTTGTCGGTACTCACGGGCCCAAAGTCGGAGACTTCTCGTCAACACAAGACGGCAGAGCGCTTGGCTCGACAATTCGCTCGTGGCCGGCCGATCTTTTGCGTGCTTACTCCGTTGCAAATTGAAATAAATAGAACCATGGCATTTCGCTAAAGGGGGTTCGCTCGGGCACTAATCGAATGAGATATAAATATGGCATTGCTAACTTGTAGTTCCCGAGCATGCACAGAAACAGACGAAACACTCGCCCTGAACCCTATTTACCATATTGTCAGCCTTAAATTGCGTGCAAGAAAAAATGCCACAGCAGCGAGAAACAATCATGTCTACTCAATCCTCCGCACAAGTCGTCAGCGGTTTATCCTTCTGCACCGCTACCCTCTCTGACGCCGCCGCCGTCAGAGCGCTCGTCGTCTCGGCGTTCCGCGGTGACTCCAGCCGCGAAGGCTGGACCACTGAAGCCGATCTCTTCACGGATGAGCGCATATCTGAGGCTGGAGTGATTGAAAAAATCAAACGAGCTGACAGCCAAGTCGTCATGGCCCTCGACGAAAACAACGTCTTGCTTGGTTGTGCTGAAATCGTGCGTCAGGGCGCTGTCGTGCAGCTTGGCATGGTAGCAGTTGTGCCGAAGAAGCAGGGGCAGGGGATCGGAAAATCGCTTATCACGCACTTGGAAGAAATCGCAATTAGTGAGTACAAAGCAGAGACGATGGAGTTGTACGTTATATGGACGAGGGAGGATGTCATCAACTTCTATGCTCGCAGAGGGTTCAGCAAAACTGAGCGGACAAAACAGTTCCCATATGCCGAGTTGGTGAACGGCAAGGCACTTCGGCTTGATCTATATTTTGTTGTTCTGGAGAAGAAATTATTGAAGCCTTAGTCATTTAGTAATCAGTATTGAGGAACACTTGCGGTTAAGATTTTCCCTTTATTATGCAAGGTACCGACTGTAGTTGAGTCTAGGCTGTAAGAAACGTACCGTCTGAGAGGATGCTGCGTCTGTGATAGGTCTAGAACATTTTTCCACGTGTTCTAAAATAGGCAAGGGCTGGTTTCAGCTAGTATCTACCAGTGCATTGGGTTCTAAATGAGGCTGTTACTGGACGAAACGCTATGGTAGGGGTCCGGGCCGTGCGAAAGGACCATTGCGTCCACCGTCTTCAACTTCAACTACGCTTAGACGCCATGATACAAAGTTGGTCGGATGTTCACGTCATCTAGTCAGTATATAATATATTATAGATATTTTGAAAAGGAGCCTTTCTACTATTCTCAAATCCTCAATTCTCTTTTATTAATCTTATGTGCGGTTATACACGCATCAGAGCGGCAACACGCGCCAGTGCCCAAGATGACTAAATCTTTCGAAGGCTTCTTGGCTCCTGTCGTGAGATTCAAACATCTCAGGACGACGGTGTCAAATCCAGACGCACATCAGTGCTTGCTGGCAGTGGCAGAAATTGTCCACAATCTGGGCCGCGCAGCCCAGCTCAGCCAACACCGCACATTAATCGAACTTTTCGACCAAACCCTCAGCCATGATACTCTAGAGACTATTGCGTCTGCATCTATTGCTGATAAAGAATTATGCTCTGCTTTCAGCGTATACTTTACAACTCTGGAACAAGCGTATGCGTGGCCGCGCCATGATGTCGTTTCAACACCCAAGAATTTGCAAGACCACAAGCTTGTGATACAGATGATATATCATGATGAGTTATTCACAATCTTATGTGAGAGCATTCTTCAAAGCAACCCAGGCACTGGAGATTGCTTTGAAGCTGGTTGTCTGGCGCTGAGCGAAGCAAATTCGCTTCTACAGGCAGCCGCGGATGCCAAACACAACAGCACGCCGCTTTCAGATGAACAGCAACGCGTGATCAATCTTCTGTACCGTACCTGTACTCAAGATTGGTTCTTACAAGGCGATTATCGTGATCCCGAATCACACCGACAATTTGGGAGATTGCATGAGGTGATACACACAACCGGCACCCAAAGATCGGTACAAGAAATCTTCCAGCGGTCGGCCATAGAAATGTTACAACGACTACCAGCCATGCTGCACGACATCCCGAGCACCGAGGCGAACATTGCACATCTCTTTGAAAGTCTGCAAGTTGATGTCAGCCGTGCCCGGGAAGAGCTGTTCGAAATGGTCATCGACGAGATCATCTGGGGCCAGACGTTTGCCAAATACTCCAAACCTGTCGGACTGTCAACAATCGGTGCTGGCGGCGCAGACTGTCCCATGTTTCGTATGTTGGACGCGGTCTGCGGCAAAGCAGAGGACCCCACGGGAGATTTACTAATCACGGAGCTCGAAATGCGAACCCGACACTTTCCGCCGACCATTCGTGGGCTCATCAACAAAATTGCGGCTGCATCATCCGTACGGAATTATATCGCGTCTGGAAATGCTGGACCCAGGCTGTCGCAAGCATTCCGCGTCTTTCAGCAACTCCTTTACGATTTATATGAAATGCATCGAAAGAAAGCGATGAGAATCGTGCTGGCTCTGCGAGCAGGTCAACTCTACACATCATCAGGCACACAGAATGCCGAGTCTCCAGAGTGGCACATATCTAATACCCTACGGAAAGCAATGATTGTACGATTTGGGGACGATGCAGCTTCGAGACGGATTCCTGCAACAGCAGTCCCCATATACCCTAAGCCGTCTTCTGTACAGCCTGTCGAGTCGGCTATCATCAGGCTTGACTTTGATGCGCCTATGGTCCTTGCAGCAGGAGATGCAATGTCGGTTACTATTCACAGCGCCGACTTTGGCTACCAGACACGTACATTCTCCATTACAAAAACATACCAAGCCCCAGGCTTTGACACTGCCAGCGACGATGACTTGCACGCTGCAAAGTCTGTCGAGATTTGCTGTCGAAGTGTCGGTCTTGTTTCATCATTTATATGCCAGCAGCGAAATGCCTTTCCCGTCTCTATCGCTCTATCACCTAGCCCGCATTTTCGAATTCGGGCAAATCAAAAGACAGAGGAGACTACTCTATTCATTGCCCAAAATGGTGGGCTTGGTGTTTTCCTTGGCTGGCTCTCCCGACGTGAGACCCTAGTTGGCACCTACACACTGGTGATTGGCGTTCAAAGCCTCGACTGCCACATATACACACAAGAATTGTCCAGCGCCATGAGCAGGTTCAAAGCCAACCTGAAAGTCATCGTGTGTCTGTCAAAGTCTGACGATCAGGATACGAGATTACTTGCTGAAAAGGATTACAAGTTCTACCATGGCAGAGTCCCAGCCGTGCTTGCGGACCTTGGCTGGTCGAGGTCTGCGCCAACCTACATTTGCGGATCGTCTGAATTTGCACTGGGCGTGGCTCAAGTATTGAGCCGTCCTGTGAAAGATCAGAAAGTCAATGAGAATTCCCGAATCAGCAAGATTAATACTTCGAGTATGCCTGACTTACATTTGCATGTTGCGGCTGCAAAGCCCAAGATTGCTGAAGTGAGTGCTCAGACAATGCGCATCATATCGCAATCTGAAATGGCTCTTCACAATTCACCAGGAGACATTTGGATTTCTTTGGGCGAGATTGTTTATGACATATCATTGTTGTCTACCTTTCACCCGGGTGGAGAAAAGACATTGCTGTGCAGAGCAGGCTTGAATGCGGATGACATGTTCAACTCGGTCCATAATGGAAGCCATGAAGTCATGTCTCTCCTCGCTCCTATGGCAATTGGCAAGTTGAAAAAGAAGAACGAAGCCAATGTCGAGGGTGAAAAGATTCTTGATATTCTCGTCCAGGCACAAAACGACTTGACAAACTCAAGCCGATTTGAGCAGCGCCCAACTGGGTCAGTCCAACAACTTGATCAAGCACCGCCATCTGAGCTGGTTCGCAACTCTCTCTCTCAGTTCTGCAAGGTGTGGAATTCTCTGCTTACAAGATGCAATGCGCCGGCGCAGATGTCGGATCTACTCGAGTCTGGAATCGAGTCGTTTGAGAAGCGGCTGGCGGAGAGACAAGATACTCTCTACAAATCGGTCTTTTGGGACCAGGAGCGATGCGCATCAGGGCTTCGCGATATTTTTGATCATCACAGAAGTGCAGTTGTCAAGATACACGACATGATTGACGAAATGAAACTCACGGCTGCGAAATTGCAGTTATCGGTGGAGGAATGGGCTATGCTTTTTCAGAAAGCGACGCCAGTCATCACCGCAGCATTAGGTGATGCAATTTGAAAGAAGGGTGTTGGCAAGTATTAGGGCGGTAATTAGCTTTTGGCTGTGCGGTGGTGTTTCATGTATTATGAGAAGTTTAGCGCGATACCTTGATTTTTTTATGGTAATCACATGTAATACGGAGTAATTGAAATAGGTTCTTTTTCGGGGATGGCTCTGTCTTTTCAATTTCTACCTCTTCTACCTGCTGCGTTCCATTGCCACTGCCACTGCCACTGCCGCCACCACCACCGCCGGCGCCTGCGTGCCTGCGCGGCTCTCTTAACGGGCGCCAATTCAATCAAAGAAAACGGATTTCTGCTATTATTGATTGGCTAGTTAATTAATTGCAAGAGCGCTTGGGGCGGAGGAACCTGCGGCACGGTAGGGGGTAGGTTGAAGTCCCCCATCCATGTACTGCTGTAAGCAGCGCAATTTCTATTGAAACCAGAATCGATACTTTTTCATGGGGCGCGAGACGTTTCTTCATGCTTGGCCGTATGCGGGTGTAGGTGTACTGCAGGACGCTGCATATGATGCTGTACAGGACGACACACCCTACCGCGGACTTATGAGGCATGCAAAGGACTCTCGTATTTCAGAATACCACGTCAGTGTCCATGACGAAATGCGACCTCAGCCCAAGCACAGGATTCCAAACAGGCTTCTACTCCTCGTAGCCCTACCCGTACAACGTCAATCAATCCATTCTAGCGCTGCTTTGCTTCCACCCCGTGCTTGGCATTCTGACACTGACATTGTTCCCGACGAGGCTACGACAATTCTGAAATCAGCATTATCTCTCATTTGCATCTATCCGACTCGGCTGAGATTGTCATAGCCCTGGTCCATGTGGGTTACACAAACTTCACTTTAAATCGCTCAAAATGAAGTTGATCAAGTTTACTTCCGGCGCAATCGCTGTCCTTCCAATCCTAGCCGTCGCCCACCATGCGACTCGCGATCCCCACCAGTTCAACGAGCTCAACCTACCACTGCCGCATAACTATATCGCCAATGCCATCTTTGCCGGCCAGGAGCTCAGCAAGCATATTGCGCGGGCCCCAGACGACGACTACACCGAGGCGACGTGGACCGAGCTCGCCAAAAAGTTGTGCTTTGACACACCCAGCTGCACCACGGTGAATTCATACCTCTGTAAGTTGCGAAACTGAGCAAAGACATGGGTGACGACGGCTAACATGATTCATGTAGTTGGGCCTTCTGGTGCTTTGAATGGTACCGGTGATGAGACGTACTGGCTTGCCTACCTCTATGCTGGACTTACTTCAAACATCAACGACTGGGAACACTTTGAGGGCGCTCCAATTTCTCACCAGCGCATTTTCACCTCTATAGGTGACTAGTGCAATGGCGGATTATGTAAAGGATAAATGATGTCTTTATTACTTGTTCTTGTCTACTAGCTTTAGCACATGGGCTCCATACACCTGGATGCCTTCTCATACGGGTATCTGCGGGGTGCGTTTCCTCCGGGTTCATTCCACTTGGAAACAAGCAGGGAATCTGGGAGTGAGCGTAGCCTAGAGCGAATGAAATTACGCTGAGAGGGCATCATGGAAAATCCAGGTGTATCACTTATCAGAATCATCAATAATATATTGCTCAGGATATCGAGACTTGAGGAGGGTTTCGCAGGCTCACTGAACGTCGCTTCATTCTGAACTGCTAGTCGTACCAGGTTCTACCCCCCTATGGATACAAAGTTTCATCATTTCGAAGCATGATATAAAGAAAAGGGGCCTTCATTAGTGACTTGTACGTCTTTTCTTTTTGTTTCGGTAGGTATTCGAGTCGCTAGTAGCTCCTGGTTGATGACCTCTCCCAAACCGATGCAAATGGGCTGGCAAAGGTACTGTACCGTTGATGCAAGCAAATGTTCTCAACTTACCAAGTCACCTTGGAGCCTATTGAAATCGACTTGCGTATTGTTGTGCTCAAGCGCTTTTACTTACTCGCGAGGTCATTGGCTTTGCGTAGACTGTTATCTCGTGCGCGCAATGTTGGCAGATCCAGAATGGAATCTAGCATATGGCCTCATTGACGTTTCGAATCGGCACCGAATAGAGCACAATTAACCCATCAGCCGCACAATGCCATCATTTTTTGAATGATAAGCATTGTAGTCTATTGGCTGAATGGCGACACCACATGATCTCGCCCGGCGGATAATTAGCCAAGATACGACGGAAAGGCCGCACACGCCAAGCACCATGCATTAGTCAATGCAGCCCATGTATGGCGTGTGATCGGCATCTGGTGTATAAAATATGCATGAAATAAATGGTCTGAAAGTTTCTACTCCGCTAACCTCCAGCCGTTGCAGCGCTGGCGCTTCATCTCAACCCGGTTGCGTGATTAGGCGACTTCGTGCCGTCATAGCGTCTCCCGCCTGGTAACCAATGGCGGCATCAGCCGCAGCGATACCTGTCTCCGCGGATTTTCTAATATATATGTCGTCGATAAATGCCTTGAATAATCTAATCTGTCTCACATCTGCTGAACTACAGTAGCCATGGGTTGGACAGAGCGGCTACGGCCCTCCAAGGAGCCCGCCGTCACCACTGTTTACACGCAGAGCAGCGACTCCAGCCCCAATGCGTCCTCCGTCGACCAGCCCAGCGTCATTTACGACGGCGAGCTGACGTATAACCGTGTCAAGGGCGGAAATGGCTCGGGCGCGGCATACCAAGAAGCAGCGGGTGCGCCGGTCGAAAGCAACTCGCCGCTGGGATACCATGTCGGCTGGGCCACCATCATCTTCCTCAACATTAACCAGATGATTGGCACTGGTATCTTCTCAACCCGTAAGCGCTTCCGAAATCTCAAGAGACCAATACCAGTCAGTTGACACAATTAACAACCGCTCAGCTGGAAGCATCCTCAAGGCTACGGGCTCGGTCGGCCTCGCACTTATATACTGGGTCATCGGCGCCATCATGGCCGCCGCTGGCTTCGGCACATATCTCGAGCTCGCAAGTTATTTTCCCAATCGTAGCGGGTCTCAAGTCGTCTACCTCGAGCAGGCATACCCGCGACCGAAATACTTCTTACCCATTGCTTTCGCCGTACAGTCTGTGATTCTCTCATTCAGCAGCAGCAACGCAGTGGTGCTATCGCGCTACGTCTGGCGCATCGCCGGTAAAACGCCTACGGATTGGGAAATGAAAGGCGTCGCCATAGCTGCTTACACGGCCGCTGTCATTTGTACGTCCTGAATCTCCTGGGATAACCTCGTTCTCCGCTGACTTTGTAGGCGTCATTGTGCATAACCGGTATTCCCTCTGGGCCGTCAATGTGTTGGGCGCTTTCAAAGTTGCGACCCTTGTCTTCATCAGCATCACCGGATTTGTCGTCCTCGGCGGTGGAGTTGGCCGTGTTCCTCACCCGGGCGTCAACTTCAATAATGCTTTCCAAGGCACCACCGACAACGGCAACGACCTCTCTACCGCACTGGTCAGCATCGCTTTTTCGTATAGCGGCTATCAGAATGCATTCAACGTCGTCAACGAGATCAAAGACCCCGTGCGTACGATCAAAAAGCACGGTCTCATTTCTGTCGCAATTGTTTCTGTCCTGTACATGCTCTGCAACATTGCGTACTTTTCTGCCGTTGACAAGGAGGCATTTGGTCAGTCCAAGGAGATTGCTGCCGCTGTCTTCTTCACCCAGGTTTTTGGCTCGGGCGCGGCAGAGACCGTCTTAAACGTTCTGGTACTTCTCAGTGCATACGGAAATCTGCTGGCAGTATTGATTGGCCAGTCGCGCATGATTCGAGAAATCGGACGGCAAGGAGTGTTGCCGGGAACTAACTTTTGGGTGTCGACGAAGCCCTTTGGGACGCCAATTGGACCATATGCGCTGAAATGGGCCATGACATTTATTATGATCGTTGCACCACCAGCTGGCGATGCCTTTACGTTTGTTGTATCTTTGCAGACTTACCCGTAAGTTGACACTGCATTATTGTTCTGGCTGCTCCATACTAACCGAAGCAGTGATAGCATGTTTGTCTTTGCCATGGCGGTTGGTGTATTCATCCTCCGGCGCCGGCGCAAGAAGAACAATATTCCAAAATCGCAGTTCAAAGTCTGGGATATTTTGCTTATTTTCTTTACTCTGATTCAAGTCTTCATCTTGGTCATGCCGTGGTGGCCTCCGAAGGGAGGTCCGTACGCTGGCGACGTTAGCTTCTGGTACGCTACTTACTGCGTCGTTGGCATCGGCATGTAAGTATCTGGCACTTTCCTCTTTAAAAGCTGCAATTACTGACAGGTATCAGTGTTATCCTCTGCGGGCTATACTACGTGGCATGGATGTATGTACTCCCCAAGTGGCTGGGGTACCGAATCCGCGCAGAAACCGTGACAGCAGAAAGTGAGACGACGGCTACGCACAGGCTGGTCAAGGTACCCGTAGCAGAGGTCGCACAATGGGATGCGGAACATACTGAGTCGGGGGAATTGCAACGTCAAGGCACTACGACTGATTCTGGCAGTGTCAAAGAGCAGAATCGCCAGAGTAAGCAAGCTGGCCTTTGAATTGTCACCGTCAAAATTCTGTGCGCTGGTGCTTATACTAGGAAGAAATGACGTTCTTACTGACCTTTATCTTCTGTCTACTCGGCCGTTAGTGTGACGCCACCCAAAATATACAGTTTATAAGTCTTGACGCATTCCGTTCTGATATGCATACTATGTTGCTTGATATTATGTAATATTATTACAGATGGTAAACACCTATCAGTTGGCTAATAAGATCATCCAGAGGCACATTTCAATCGAGTCTACAGTGGCTAGGTGAGACGCCCTACGTGCCGAACTCGGTGTAAAAGTTTCAAGGCATTCATAGCTTACGCCGCCTACGTTTTAGCGTGTGAAATGGCTTTAGGCGACCGCGAGTCAAATTGCGACCGGCAGGCAGGACAGAGGCTAAACACGATGAAACAATCATAACATGCATCAAAAATAGAATTAAGCTTACATGGCGGTTCTACGTCTACCTCATCTCTACGCAAATGCAGATATAAGCCTACTCCAGCACGCGAGGGACATGTTCATCAGTTATGCTTTACAGGTGCCAGACATCACTAAGCTCTAGATCTAGACGCTAGAGTCGGGCACCCACTGGGCAGGTCCGCTTTCACCCATCTAATACCCAAAGTTTCATTACCAGAGTCGCGATTCCTCGCGCAACTATTATTGATTCGTCTTGGAAAACTAGTGCTACGCGTATTATATGCATTGAAACTAGTGTACAATGTGTCGTAAGGTCTAGAAAGTGTTTATCTGATCTTTCGAGAACCCAACTTCTTGTAGTATGCCACGAGATGAGCGGTCACCGACCAAACTTTTTTCCATGGCCGGCGGGCCGCAAACATAAACCCTAGTCTTATGCTGTTTCCCATTCGGCAAAGCCCTCTTGAGTAAATTGCCTGTGACATATCCCTTCTCGTACTTGGAGCCCTCTTCCGGATGGCTCACAGCATGAACAGCTTTGAACCTCCCCGGGAACCTTTCTTCCCAGGCCGTCATCTCCTCCTTTAAAAGCACGTCCCGGTCACTGTTTGCACCATACACGAGCGTGACGGCGGTTTGATCTTTATCATTCTCGAGAATTCCCTGTGCCAGCTGATAGCAGGGAGTGATTCCTGCACCACCTGCGATAAGCAGCACGTGAGGGACGGCATTCGCTTTCCATTGAGGTCCTTTGAGCGTGGCGAGGAAGAATAGAGATTGACCGGGCGAGAGAGAATGAATGTGTGTACTCGCTTTGCCTTGGGGATATCGCTTGATCAAGAGTTCTACAATCCCTGGCGTATCTGTGCAGATGAGATCAGTCCCGCGTTCTCCATGAATGGCAAGTAATGCGAAGAGGTCCAATCACCTACCGGATCGACTGATGGGTGTGTAAGGGCGAATAACGGGGAACCAATGACCGGCAGGCCAGGACAAAGTCAGAAGCGCAGCTGTACCACAGTTCATTAGAATGAGTGACCAAGCAATGTATAAGTTTTGATGCGCTCACATGTGAGAGGCAACCCGCTGACTGCACTCGACTCTGGCAGTTTAAATCGTAGTCTTTTTGTGTCGGGAGATACAATGTCGCATTCTTCCAAGGGAAGTGAGCATAGTGCAGGTCCGCCACTGAAAATCTTGCGTGGTGCTGCTGGCGAGTCCAGCCGGGCGCTCGTACTGAACTTTCTTGACCCAACAGCAATCACCATGCTGGCGCCTGCAACGGTGCCAAGTAGGATACTCAGTGTTCGGGGGGTTACCTTCGAGACCATGGCCGAAGAATGTAACATGGATGTGTGAAGCAAGTCGAAGGTGTGCGTTGCCATTGACGTGAGCTGTGAAGAGCTGCTCCTGCCGGACCGACGGAGTAGGACGCGAGCGCTTCGTGGAGTTTTATGTATTCGCCAATCGTATCCACGAGTGTGCTGGTATTGCGTTAGTTAGCTGAGTCCCCTTGCACTATGCGTACGTGCATTGCCTGATGAATCGGCTTTGCGGGCATGCCGAGAGCGATGGTGCAACGACTGGCCGAGTATGCGGGACCGGCCTAATAATAAAGTTTTGCACATGGATCTTTGGCAGAGGCACCAACATCTGCATGCGGAAACTGACAACAGCGCCGTCTCGTTAGGAGCTTGATCTATGGAGCAAACGCAGGTAATGGGTGGCGAATGAGTTTGTATTGTATTTAATTTGATTGATCCAAAACCGGCACGAACCGGGAATGCGATGCGATAGAGAAATGTCGCAATGACTCGATCGGACAGTCGCTGATCATGCACTCGCGGCGGCTCCTAACAAGCTTTCTTCTAACTAGTAAATTCTGATCAACATCTCCACTAGTTACTTACAGTACAGTACTCGTAGTCGATTCCTATCGGTGTTATTCAAGTGGCAGGACACCTCTCTCGGACAAGTCCAATTGCCGAAGAAGCAATAAGAGGGGAGGGGCCGGAATAGCTACCGGACAAGCCTGCAATCCCGAAGGAGAAAAACCAACTACAACAAGAGGGTCGAGTGGGATGGGAGGACCCTATCGACGGGACCGACGACACTAACAGGTAACCATTCGGGACCGAACGGCAGGCTCAGCCGTGTGGGACTTTGGCCTGCTTTTGGGAGGGACCTAGTGAAGAAGTGTATTTAAACCCTTTCCGGCGAATTAGTGCACCTGGAAGTTGGGGAAAGAACATAAATGACCTGCCAGGACAGCCACTGCTTTTTTTTTTTAAAAAAAAAGAGAAAAGAAAGGGTTTCTTCACTGCCAAAATCATGTCAAATTCATTCACTTCCGCCTCGTTACCCGCCGTAGCAGGCATTCTAGGCTCCGCCTGGACATCAGGTTAGCCCAAGCACAATATGCCAATACAGAGGAATTTACTGACTTTTTGACTCTAGGTGCCATCGCGTCGCTTACTTTGGTTGGAATACCTACTGCACGGGCCATTCCACAGTCGTCGACACAAATTTGGCATGGCCTATTCCTTCGAGGCATGGCATTATTGCCCAAGGTAGCCGTCGGTACAGCCCTTTCATATGTGTACGCTGCGTACAACAACCATGATCAGAAGAGCATGAAAGGGTATCTTATCGCTGCCGGCTTAGTCGTCTCCATTGTTCCTTTCACAATCATTTTCATGGGCTCGACGAATGCGGCTTTGATCGGTTCGGCTACGGGCTCATCACCTCTTAAGCAGGCACAAGCTTTGGATTTCATTCGCAAGTGGGGATATCTGAATCTCACAAGGAGCGTGTTGCCACTGACTGCTGCGGCAGTAGGGCTCAGAGCTTTGTTTAATTAGTTATTGGTTTATAATGTAGTATTACAACGGTGTGACCTCGCAGGTAGGCTCGCGTTTCGAGCCAAGAAATTGTGCCAATTATCTGCCTAAACGTGCTGCTGATTCTCTAGATATCACAACCATAGAGACATCTCCCACGTTGTCAAATGATCCAGACGTATGCCACAATAAATGTGTAAATGTAACTTACACCATAAACGGAGACTTGCTCTCGCGCATGTCAATGCAGTCCCGGTCAAAGGGATCCAGCATATTCCGCATACGCGGGAACTCGTGGGTCGCGAACCTGTGGACAGAACGCCATCCGGCTCCTGGGATCATGCCGATCTCAGCGGACTTCGGTTCTCTCTTGCGCTCCGACGATTCCTGCAGCATCAAGAATTGGATGGTACTTGCGTTTCCGGCCAGATGGTAGAGGTGCGCCACTCGCTAGTGGGCTGCGTTACCAATAATGCGAGATAGGTAAACCAACTTTGGGATTAGTTGGGAACAACGAGCTGCTCCTTTTCATTACGTCACGACAATCAATTATACCGTCAGCGCTATTACGATGTACTTCAAGGAATGTGGATTAAGCTTCTCTGCTGCTCTATGTACGTGTATTTGGAGAACAGCTTGTTGTGGAACCAATACAGATCGGAGGATGCCATATTTAATAGCATCACAATCAACATACGTTGCCCGCCCTGAAGGTACGAGAGTGTGTAAGACCAAAATTCGAAAAGAGCATAATAAATAAACTGTAGTTTTCTCAAAATACCACGACTTGCGTCGAAAACAGAACAGTGCCGCCAATCATGCCTAGCAAGCTTACTTATACTCTGCCGTGCAAATGTTGTCAACGGCAACCCTCTGAAGAACATGCGGATATGCAAGAGTCCCGGGGGGGTATCGGAGCAAGGCAGTCTGGAAATCTTTGTTCTCAAACCCCTCACGGAGCGCTTCAGCGGATTCCCAAATAGCAACATTGACAAGAATATTACTAGATCCGGTGCCGCGATGCAGCTGAGTCGAAATAAAGCCTGGAGTTGCCTTCATTATCGAAGCTTCCTTGCGCCATAGCTCAATTGCATTTAGCATTTCGCCGTTGGGAACCACAAATGTGTTGACAAGTGTGATAGGACCAGATTCATTCTTCTCCTGGAGTTGCTGAAGAAATGGTGTTTGCGGATCGATGTCGCGCAAGATATTTGGTTGCACTGTAGCCTGGCTAGTCATTATGCGGAGCAGTTGTTGAGATTTGTTGAAAACCAAGTATTAGATAAACCGAGGTTAATCAAGTGTAAAACAAGGGAAGATGCAAGCCGCTTTATACCTTTGTTCGGCACAGTTCCGCTCCAAAGTACAGGCCCCAGAGGCAGAAGATCCCACCAACTCGGTCTTGAAACCAGCACACTCTCGACAGCAGCACTCGGTCACGGCACCAGAAGCCGATAGCGAAACCATAACTCGGTCCCGATACCAACACTTGGTCCCGACATCAACACTCGGTCCCGATATCAATCCGATTCCAACATCAAACCGATTCCAAGATCAACCCGACCCCGAGATCAATAGGGCCCGGGCATTAACACGGCCCCGGCAATAACACCCCAGTACGCATCGAATATACCAAAATTCGATCCTCACAATTTATATATAGTTCATCTATAGTTCATCTGGCCGGCAAATTGTGTCCTCTAACGTGCGATCAGGAAAACTCACGGCCGAAACGAGGTTAATCTATTCATCTCGAGAGCCTCACAGCATGGCATCTGACCTCCTTCAAGCGGAGCCTAGCCTCCGCCGAATTACATTTATCTGGTCAAAGGCTTACGATACCAAGGTAGGATCATACTATTTCCCAGCATATTATTTTGTTATGATAGTGATCACTAACAAATCTAGGACTGGGCTCTTTTGGCATCGATCTGTGCCGACGAGATGTGGATCTGCTATGATCAACTGAGCATGGGTATCAGCAGCCAGAAAATGCCCAAGGATGACTTTATAGCCATGCTTAGTAGCTCTCACTTGCTAGGAAATCCTAAACGTAAAAGAGAGAATCTCCTTAAAAATATCCCCAGTGTCTTTTGCTAATATGCTTAGTCTCTACGCAACATTTTCTTGGAAATGTTCTGTTCGAAGCAGTCCAGACGAAGGAAAGCGAGATCGTTGTCGTCTGTGGCGAGTGGCAGATTATGGCCAGTCACCAGCGAGTTCTGCCAGATGGCGAGATGAAATGCTGGCTGTCTCAGGGCTATTTGAAGCACTTTTACCAACGAGTGGGAGCAGAGTGGAAGTTGTACGGCATAGAGCCGAGCATTGTGCTAATGAATGCCCAAGGTGTGATTGAAGACATCTTTGTACTACAATAACTGAATAGTGTTGCCGTCTTCGACGCCTCAAATGAAAATCAGGAATTTAATCGGCCACAACTCAGCTCAACGACCCGTCAATGAACATTCTGTCCGTCAGCATTATGCTCGTTCCGCTTGTTTCCGTGTGCGAAATAGAATGACCTCGATTTAGATAAATCAGATGCAAAGCAAAGGTATTCGACTTGAATTAGACTAAGCTTTAATTTGGATTGAACTGTTTGCTTACAAGCTTGCTTTTTGTTATTTCTGGGTGTTTTCTGGTATTTTTGGGATTCCTGGTCTTATTGGGCTACCACACCCGTCCGTGACATACCATTCCAGAACCATCTGGAATAGCCAATTAGTAAGGACAAGGAACCCTTGAAGGCAGCTTATTGCCGAGCACAATATCATTACTCCGTACTCAGCGGAAACAATGCGATCTGCGCTTGAAATGAATTGTGATCATGACTGGTTCCGTACTTGTTGACCGTTGACTCGGAGTGAAGTGGGGACCGGTATCATCGGCCACAATGGAACACGCCGATGAAGGCAATTAATTCCTCACGCTTTTCTTGATGTTGGTGTAGGAGTACTGAAAGGGAACAATCAGCTTGTAATTCCATTATTCTGCCCCGAAGTAAATCGAGCAATGTCGCCGCAGAAGCTGGCTTTCTCTCTATATGTACTGCATTAGGCCACCCTGAAATGGCCAAAAATTCCATGCGTTAGTTACATGGTACCGTGTACCAGGACGACTTAAATTCGGCAGCACAAACGCTATCATGACACCTCGGCATTATGAATGGCTTTTTAAATGATTATAATTTTATAAAAAGTCTAATAGGCTTTCTCCGAGTTGCCTACCCTTTACGCGAGCTGTGGCATCTCACCAGCCAGTGTGACGGAGAGACCGTTCTAGAGACCCGGAGTTGCCTGGCCTCGGAGTAGCACAACTAGTTAGCGGAGAAAGTTATTCTAGAAGGAGAAACGACTTCCCGGTTTAGTAGTTCATCTCGCAATGGAGCCAACAAAGGATTGTATTTATGGCCCGAAGCGCTCAAGCTATTATTATGCAACGACTCATTCAGCGCCTTCGCCATTCATACCTGCAGCCTTCGTAGGTACGACGCTAACATCTTCGTTTCATCATGGTTGTCACAAGCACTCTATCGCGCTTGGACGCTTCAAAGCTGGAGGTGTTACATCTGAGCAATCCTAAATCCGTGCCCGGTCCTGACGATGCCTCTATCCTCGACCTCAAAACCACTACTGATCGTATGATCACGGCTTCATGGACAGCCCAAAACGGCTGGGCCAACCCCCAGTTGGTACCATACGGACCGCTGTCCCTAATGCCCACGGCGAGTGCGATACAGTACGCCACCGAATGTTTTGAGGGTATGAAGCTCTTCCGAGGTTATGATGGTCGTCTTCGCCTATTCCGCCCTCTTTATAACTGCCAGAGGATGTTGAGGTCTGCTGAACGAATCTCTCTACCCAGCTTTGAGCCTAAGGAGATGCTCAAGCTTATTCGTCGGCTCTGCTTCATGGAAGCGCCCAAGTGGCTGCCAAAAGATCGAATCGGCTCAGCGCTATACATAAGGCCGACCATGATTGGCACCGACAGTAGTCTGGGCTTCAAAGTCCCCGAGGAAGCACAGCTATGCATCTTCATGCTGTACTGGCCCTCGCCCAGCATGATTCCCGATAATTCTCTGCCTGTATCCAGACATGGAATGAGACTCGTCACAAGTAGCAAAGCGGCCATCCGCTCATGGCCAGGCGGCACCGGACAAGCCAAGATTGGCGGCAATTACGGCCCCACGCTGCTCGAGCACAACAAGGCGAGGGCAAGGGGCTATGACCAGGTCTTATGGCTGTATGGCCCGGATCGTCGAATCACAGAAGCTGGATCGACGAATTTTTTCGTACTCTGGAGGACGCCCACAGGACAGCTGGAGCTGTCTACGCCGCCTCTGGACGATGAGGGGCTAATTTTGGCTGGAAACACACGACAGACGATTCTGGAGCTCTTTGAGACTTGTTTTAGGACGCAGGAGTCAAACTCGCTCGAGCCCTGCAACGTGCTAGAGAAGAGGATTACTATGCCGGAAATTGAAAGTGCTGTTGCGGAAGGCCGCGTGCTTTCTGCATTTGTTGTTGGAACAGCGGCGTGGATCCAAGAGGTGGAAGAGATTGATTACGATGGCCGGGAGTTTCGAATCAATGTTGGCAAAGCACCCCATGTGTCTTTTGTTCGCGAGAAGCTAGCTGGGATTATGCTTGGCCATGTTGAAAATGGCTGGGCTGAGGTGGTGGAGGAGCCAGCGAATTTGACGGAGGATGGAGGAGATAGATGACCTCGCACATAGGAAATCACGATTTATCGGCTACTTTGCGTTGTACAAATTGATGGATACTTGGTTTTTGACGCTTAGATAGCTATTATTAGATTTAGCTCACTGGTTTCAAGCAATGCTGTCAGTCCTGACAATATGTACTAAACAGGTGGCGTGCTCGCCATATTAGAGGCGACCCGTAATAAAGAGGAATCGATGGGTGAAGAACTCGGCGCTTCTTATAGATTACAGGCTCTTGTGCCGCAGTGAAAGCCTAATTCTTGCCCTACTTGACCGCCCTGCACCACATCCCCAATTAGGGGTTGCGGCAGGCGAGGCTACTAATGCAAGGTACCGTACCTACCTATTCTTGATTCTATTTCAAAGCATCAATCACCCCGCGCGCGCCCGAATTTCGGCGCAATCCCGAGAAGTGCCTACCTACCTAGCCATCGATCTTTGGCCATGCTAAGACCGCTACCCCCTCGCAGGCTCGCCGCCTGTGATCCCTGCCGCTCCAGGAAGCTGGCCTGCGATCATCAGCGCCCGGTGTGCGCCCGGTGCCGTACTCACAAGCGGGAAGACAGATGCTCGTACAGGTCGATGCCCTTTAAAAAAAATAGCAGTGCTGCGGCAGGCTTGTCTCTTCTGCCACCGCTACCAGATCGAGTCCAAGCTGCCGATGGTGGGTGAGTGTGCGACGAGTTGTTCGACTGTGCAGTTTCCGGGAATTTGGTCAAGGTCAACTATTTCATCGGCTGCTTACTTGCATCTCCTGCAATGCGGAGATAAAATATTGACTAATTCCTCAAAGAACAGTTCAGGGAGTCTTGAGCGTGCCCAGTGCCGACTCACCATCGCGATCACGGAAGGAAACAGCTTCACCCGCATCCCGACGGTACCCCAATCCGGGCTATCTGGGTTCTTCCAATCACACAGCTCTCTTCAATCAGCTAGAGCTTGATCGCGACTCACTCATTGACGCCAGGATCGATGGGCACGGCCACGACGAGCTGCCAACCAGGCCAACCTCTGATGCGAGTATCTCTCTGGGCGAGGATATTATAGAGCATCTCTTCCGAGTCTGCCCACTTGCAATATGTATTAAACTAGCCAAGGCATGGCTAGATACTGGCGCTAATCTACCACTGGGCCATGCCTTCACTACGGCATCGGTGCAAGCTGTAGAGGACCTCACTACAGATCCCCGCGATCGTGTCAGTCTATCTACACAGCTACTCCACAATTCATCCCTTCCGCTTGAGGCGTCCTCTGCGTCAACTGGAAGGGACGATGCTACGATATTCAATTTCGGTGCTCCCCGCTGGGAAAACATTTGTTTATTCTTCATCTCTGTGGCTCGAGCTACCCTGGCCATCCCCTACTTACATCCCGCCTTGCGCTTGCGGGAGCAAAGGCAGCGAATCATGCGACTAGCTATGCGTTACGCGTGCCAGAGCCTTGACCTTTCGCTCTCGCTGGACTGCTTGAACGACCTCCAACTTGTCTCGCAGTATGAGAACTTTTTGTTGCATTCGATTGTAGATGGCGATGAAAGTGAGTCTTGTGAAAGCCTTGCGAAAAACCCATGGCTGACCTACACCATATAGACTTTGGATGTTACAGAAAGCTAGGGGATGTTGCAAGCTCCATATTCACTCTTGGCTATCACCAAGAAGTCGCCTGTGATGCGTCTCTGCCAGCCACTCTCAAGTCCACTCGTCGGGCTGCATTCGCACACGCTTATTCTGCTGACAAAAATGTCTCTATTTTCCTGGGGCGCCCTCCGCGACTCTCTAAGCGCCTTTGCCATTTTCCACCGATTGGTCTCGAAGCATATTTCTCGCATGAATGGGCTGAAGGCACCACATTGGACTTTTACGAAGAGGCTCGCTGGGCAGCTATGTGCGCAGCACTTAAGGAGGACTGTCTTGAACTACTAAAGGAGAAAGGGAATAATAATATCGAAAAGAAAGCCAGGTATGACATCTGGCGAGAAAGCTGCTCAGGCCAAAGCCTCTGATATTATGCAGACATATCCAAGAGACGGCCGCGTTACAGTGGTCATCCCTTCCGCAGTGTTTTCGACTAGAAGCCCGACTCAGATCTTACGATCGGGCCCCTATGGAGCTCGACTTACTATTGGGTGTGAAGTTGAATCATCTTCATGTGGTGTTTCTTCTTCAGTTCGCCCTTCTCCGCAATATCAAGGAGCCGGATGCGGCTATTGTCAGAGTATCAGCAGAGATGTTAGAGCTCGTGGTTGAAGCCCTGCTGCTAAGGGAGCGGATAATTGATTCCGGCACTTCCCTTGTATGGAAGGTGTGTTCACGACCTGTGCTCAAGAAATTCTAGCTAAACGATAAATTCGTGGTACTTACTATGGAAACAGGTTGTCTATTATGGCCTTTCAGCGGCGGGCATACTCTGTCTTGCATTACTGCGGCCCTCGTTCTTATTTGTACAAGAACATATCGATATCAGCCAGATTCTTAGAGACTTAGCCGTTCTGACAGGTGTGGTCGAGAAGGGCAGCCTCGTTGATGCAGAGGATGCCAACTATGCATTACTAGCAGGAGCTATTAAAGCCATAAAAAGCGTCCTTGACCGCGTTGATCTAAACAGCCTCAACTACCGCTCTCCCAGGCAGATAATGGAAGAGCCCGCTGCCCCAGACTCAACGGCGGCTTCGAACGGGTCATGGGATTCGTGGTACTTCAACTACTTCCAAGATTTGCAAAACCCCTTTTGGCAAACAATTGCACAGGACCATATTGATCCAAACAGCATTTCTGAGGTGCTGGCCGATCACGAAACTTGAGGTTCCATATTAGTGACGGAGTGTTAGTGACGGAGGGACTTTGAGGCCCCCGACATGAGAACGGTGTGATGAGTCAATGATAGAGCAAGGTATAAGAGAACTTGTTTCCGCTGGCTTTTTTTTTTATTAGAGTTCGCGGCTGGCATTGGGGCGGTGACAATTTTTTCGCCGATCAAGAGTCTCGGATACGGAGTAGTGCTCGGAGACCAATCGTGAACCTCGGAGACGTGGCATCCGACACTACTCCACCCTCTGGCGCAGGCACAAATTACCAGGCATTGAAAAGCATTAAAAGGTCCGCATAGATCTTACTATCATGCGATTCAAATGCTTGATACTCGACTGACGGCAAGATGACGGCCAACATCACCGTCGCAGAGTATCTTTTCCAACGCCTGAGCCAGTTGGGCGTCAGATCTATCCATGGGGTCCCTGGAGATTATAACCTTCCGCTCCTCGACTACATCAAACCTGCCGGATTGCGTTGGATTGGCAACGCCAATGAGCTCAACGGTGGATATGCAGCCGATGGCTATGCCCGTATCAAGGGTCTTGGGGCCCTTGTGACCACATTTGGTGTCGGCGAGCTGTCGGCAATCAATGCCATCGCGGGAGCTTACGTTGAGCGCAGCCCTGTGGTCCACATCGTTGGATGCCCTGCTAGATCTGCTCAGAAGTCACGAACCAATCTTCATCATACCTTCAACGACGGTGACTTCTCCCGGTTCGCCGCTATGCACAGCTACGTTACCATTGCACAAGCCAAGCTATGGGACGCCCGTACTGCTGCAGAGGATATTGATCAAGTTCTTCGCCAGTGTCTCATACACAGCAAACCTGTCCATCTCCAGATCCCAGTTGATATGGCGGATGTTCAAATTTCTGACGAGAGGCTGCAAAAAGACCTTTCCGCTCAAGTTTCCGGGCCCATGCGCGTCGCTGACGCCGCTATTGACTCCATCCTCGACAAGCTATCCACCGCGAAGCGCCCGGTCATCTTGATAGATGGCGAGATCCGTGACCCTATGGTCGTTGAGGGTGCCAATCGCATCGTCACCTCAACAAAATGGCCGACTTGGGTTACCTGCTTCTCCAAGGGTCTCGTGGATGAGACGCTTGCCAACGTCCACGGCATTTACCAGGGAACATTTGCCCCTGAGACATCGCAGAAGTTTTTCGGGGAATCTGACCTGATCCTCTGTGTCGGGCCGCATTTCAGCTCGGCCAACACGTTCAATTTCTCGGCTCTTCCTGATCCCAAGACTACGGTTTTTCTCAACGAGACTGATGTCAAGATTCTGGGAGAGACCATTGAGGACGCGCCTGCCAAGTACGTTGTCCCTCGGCTAGCCAAGAAACTCGCCCAGACAAAGTTTGAGAACGTTTACCAGCAATATCCTGAAATCCCCAGGGATAGCGTAATCTCGTTTTCGTCTCTACCCAAGCACCAGCCCGTCACCCAGGACAAGATCTGGCGAGCACTCGGCAATATGCTCCGTGAAGGAGACGTTGTCCTGGGCGATGTCGGTACAGCGGGGTACGGCCTGCGTGATATTCCCCTGCCTAGCGCGGCAAAGATTCTCCTCCCAGTTACCTGGCACTCTATTGGCTGTCAGCTGCCAGCGTCACAGGGTGCCGCCGTGGCCCAGAGAGATATAGTGGAATCATCGGGGAAAAAAGGCAACACCCGCACAATATTGATGATTGGGGATGGCAGCTTCCAGGTGACTGCTCAAGAATTGACCACTATCATCCGCCAGAGTTTAGACGTGATTGTGTTTGTGATCAATAACGACGGTTACACCATCGAGAGAGCCATTCATGGCTTGTCGGAAGAGTACAACGACATCGGTCAGTGGAACTACCTGCTTGCACCTGAATTCTTCGGAGCGCCTAAAGGTAGCGTCAAGACGGCGACAGTGAAGACCTGGGGTGATTTGGAGAACCTTGTTGGTAACGAAGAGGTTGTTGATGGAAAGGGACTGCGCATGGTTGAAATACTCATGGCAAGGGATGATTGCCCGACTGGGCCTATGTCTATGTGGTTGGAGAAGGAGAAGGCTAGGACGTCATAGTACTCTAGCTAGCCAGTACCAAACAAATGCCACAGCCCCTTTCGAGTTCCTGTTCAAGGGCCATTGGATTTGAAAATTCTGTCAGGACATCGATACCGGCCCTCTTGTCAATACGAGATTCGGACATGAAGCATAGTCTCGGGACCGAGCCCTCCAAAAGCGCATGACAAAATTACGGCTTTCGCCCCAATTTTTACGCATGGCCCATATGACGGCGAATGAAAGACCGTTTCGAGACCTCCGTGGTAGAATGGTAATATTACCTTTCTCGGTGATCTACTAGTCATACGATCGAGGCTAGTATCAACGTAGCCGCGCAGGCGTTTTCCCCAGGCCCGGGCCGACGAACCACTACTTACGCTGCCCTCGTTTTGCTGCACAGATAGATACTTCTATACCAGATTGCCGGCAATAATATTTGCGAGAGATGTCACCCCACTCTCGGGCCTTTCGACATTATTGTGAGGTTTTTCGCGCGGCCGAAGCGGTGGAATGGCTCGCCACGCTCCAAGATTCCATGCCCGATCAAAGCCGAAAGCAGCTACTCCGACAATATCTTCGGAGCGGACTCAAAGATTACATGCCCAATCAAAGTCAAAAGTGGCTACTCTGCCAAAAGAATCAGAGATACCGAGCGTCGTTCCAAGTGGCAGGAGTGGAAACTACGAGTTGAGCGGAAGGATGCAAGTGCCGAGAAACCGGGTTGGAGCTTGATGAAGCCGATCAGGCTTTGCTTTTCCATGCGATGGCAGCATTTTTGTGCTAATATTTTGATCTCAAGTTCGCAGAGTGGTCTAACGACGACCTGTGCTGGCGAATAGGGTGGTGTCCTGGCTGATGGCTTAGGTACTTTGAGCTACAATAGAAATTACCGGATAGCCTCGACGTACTCTAGAAGCCAGTCGCCAGATGAACTTTTCAACCCGAGATCAGGGCATAAATGGCCTGCTATCGTGGGGTCGGGTCCACTACTAATATTCGCCGCTGACTGTCAGAATAAGGAAACCGGAACTGGGATCTAGTGTTCAGGAAGCGAGCCAGAGCTGGGGATGTAATAAATACTCCTGTTTCCATGGTCTCGTAGCAAGAAGAATCTATCGACTATCAGCTGGCTTTCACGTACGCTCAAGTACACGCAGCATCCTTTGAGGCTCTTGAATCCTTCCTTTCTGAACCCAAGCCTATTCGACATGGCCGATATCGACTCTTTGAGAATGGCGGACAAACCCGAGCTCCAGCAAGATTTGGCCGGCAAGGTCGCACTGGTAACGTGAGGCGCCCTGTGTGCCCTGTGTCTGTGCTCAGTTCACGGCGAGACGGGCCGGTCTCTGCGGCCCGATCTCACAAGGTTGTAGCTGAGTAGCAACTGATGTTTTATGCTAATGCTTGTTCAGTGGAGCGTCTCGGGGAATCGGTCGGGCGATAGCCTTTCAACTAGCAAGCCGGGGAGCCTCAGTCCTCGGCACCTGCTCTTCAACAGCATCGGTACAACACATTGAGTCTATCGCTCAACAGGTTCAGGAGTTGTACAAATCGAGTGGAGACTGTGCACCAGTTGTTGTTGGAATCGCTGCCAACGTTCTTGCGCATGAGTCTCCGCTACTAATCGCAGAGACACTAGAAAAGACTTTCGACGGCAAGCTCGACATACTGATCAATAACGCCGCGTACTACGAGTTTCGCCAGATGGGAGAGCTTGATGCAGACTATGTTCAAAAGTTGTTGTTGGGTAATGTTCATAATCTGATCATGTTGATGGAAACATGCTTCAAGAAAGGGCTGATTCAACCCAACTCGAGGATTGTGAATGTATCAAGCGACACCACAAGGACAAATCTACCCTTTCCGTGAGTCTCTTTTTACCACTTTCTCATCCTAGCCTCTGCAACCAAGCGAGGTTGCCCTGACTACTAGACCAGCAGACAAAAGTCAGTACCGGCTCCACAACTCACTGATGAATGCCATAGTGAGATGTTCGTATTTACCTGCACCAAGGCCGCAATGGAATCATTGACACGTTCTTGGTCCGACATTCTGAGCCGTCATGAAACGACTTTGGGCACGACAGTCAACACGCTCGCAGTTGGCCCTACTGCCACAGACGCGCTACTGAAGGCCCCTGTCGATCTCCAGACTCGCGCGGCGGAGGTGCTTCGGTCGGGCACATCGGTAGCTGGTGGAGTTGGACACCCACAAGACATTGCAGACATTGCTGGTTTGCTTGCGAGCGAAAAGTCCAGGTGGATCAACGGCAGCGTTGTTTGCGCAACTGGCGGGCTCACAAAAATATTGTAACTAATCAATAACACTATAATGAAATATCTCTACTCTACTCAACTCAGTTCGAAGAAACCAATAAATCTCGAAAATTTCAGAGTCATGTTCACCGGAACAAGGCATTGCATGGTTGTTTGTCATTAGCCTAGTGTATGTGTGGTGACTGCAGTGCGCCGCATGCGAGCGACAACGCATTTCTGATGAACTCGTGCTCGTATGGTTTGCTGGATAGCGTGACGTCTTCCCCTATATTCTGAGAAGCGCCTTGGTAATTGGCCCTGTTGTGTCGACGGAAATTCTGCCACGGCATCAATTGCGCAGTAAGTGCCGCTGGTTGTTCCTACGCTGGTAGGGCTTTTAGCACCACAGGCGCTTTTGCTACGGTCTGTTTGGACGAAGAAGTCGTAGGAGCATGATGAAAGGCTGAAAGGCGGCGATATAAGGTGTAGAGAAGGAAAAGCATGGAGGGGAAATACGCACGTAAAGTAGCCAGCGGTACTCGGTAATTAGTTATAGTAAAGCAAAGTGCACGCGCGGTGGGGAGTGCAGTAAAGGTAGCACGCGATTTTCACGGGAAATTAGTGTGGCTAACAATCGAGTTCAAGTTTGACAAGTCTCAATCGCGCCCAGTCATTTGCCAAGCCAAGTTGCCAAGTCAAGTGAAGCTAATTGATCAAGTTCAATGATTGTCAAGACGTCAAGTACTTGAATTCATTATACACCACATACTCTAGCTCGTTGGACTACTCGGACATCCGGGAGGGTGATTGCTTTGGTGGGGGCGCATGGGACGAAATCGAGTCCACCCACCCATATGTAGATATACCCGCGCCATCGATCTACGTGCCCGCCACTTTCATAGGGCGTGCTTCGACGGATCAATTATTCATATGCCTGGCAGGGCAATCAGGTACAAGCGTACGCTATACTACTTTCACGATACGTGAAAAGTACATACTAGGGACAAGTAGCTAGGCTATTACCGTATATGATCAAATACAACCCTGCAAAATACCTGCTTGCTCCTTTTCTACAGCTACAGGAATGTCATGCCGCATACTGGTATTCGTACTAGTTAGACAAGAGAACCATACGAATAGGCGGACGAATTAAGTGGCGGGAGCGCAAGGGGAATACGATAGGTAGCGTTGCGGGGTGCGGGGTGGGGCGGTGGTTTGGCAGCGAAATGCACGAGGCGAGGGCCGACATGGGCGACTACTGCGAGCCTTCTCCTCCACTGGCAAAGCAATACACAGCTGGCTTGTCGGTACTCGTATCATAGTGACATTTGCGCCAAGTTATCAGTATTTCTAGCCCGACTCAATATGATTGGCTGATATAATCCCTTGCATGACAGCTCACAGGCGTCAAAGGGATATAAAGGATGACTAAGGAGGCCAAACTAGTGGCTGAAGCCAATGAGTCGGAACAACAGTAAGGCCGCTTAGTTCCTCCTCCACAGTTCATCAGACTTTCTTTCTTGAGCATAACAACACGCTCTCGCGTCAACTTGCTCGCTATTGATCTAAGCGTCCGAAACAATTTAATATCAACAACAATGCCTACCCTCAAGGTAGATATCCTCCCTGCTTCCGGTTGTGTACAGCAGTAGGCTTATGTTTTCGGTGTAGGAAGCAGAATATGACAACCTAAGTCAGACTCCGTATGGCTTTCTCAGGATCTTAGGCGGCTTTGGGAACGTCAGGTAAGTCCAGGTATTCATTCAAGTAGCACATAGACCACTGACCACTTTTGCATTGCCCGTGTAGAGGTCCTGGACTGGTGTGAGTGAATCCCGTACCCATGCCGGAACGGGAGATAAGTTCGCTGCTCTAATCGAACTCAAAGTATGTTCCGGAGTATGGTTGCAGGAACATCTACTGCAATTATTTTTGGACTCGGAAGCGCTTTGGCTAGTAGCATGATATGGGGAACTGCAACACTGCCCTTCGTCATCTTCTCGTCGCTTGGCTTTGCCCTCGGCAGTTTTCGGTGGTACACAGTATCAAGCCAGGAAGCGCTGATGCAGCTGCATCGATATCCTGCACTGCTTCGTATGCACATCATCAGTAACTTTCCCTGGCTTCCAGAGTACGCGCGTTATCATCCGGCATGGTTTACACCACAGAGGTTTGGCTCTAATTGGGTCCGGAAGAGTGTACTCATTGCTAGCTGGCTGTCGGCGCAGCCGGCTTTAGATGAAATCCATACTCAAGCTGAGGCAGCCCTGGTACAGGCATATGCTGACGCACCTGTTGACGAACAGGATCAAGGCGGAGAGAAACAGTCGTTATGTGACGACTAGGATAGGACACTATGTGCTGAAAAGTATTACAGCAGCTGGCCTAAGATAATTGTACCTGACTACTGTTTTTCCGAGGCGACTTACATACTATAGTCTGCTATTAATAAACCATTTTTTAAAGAATATAATTAATATTAATGTCAGGAATCTGGTGCGAAGAATAGGGATTGAGTTGCATTAATTGAGTAGAGAAGTCTCTGCAAGCGCATCGCGTCTTCTTCATTCTAGAGCCTCTTTTGCCTTCGTTCTTTGCTTAACTGTTCATCTCCTTCTCTTTTCTCTTGAGTGTACTACCTTTCCTTGATAATGGGATGGATCAGCTCCGCAATTGCCAATAGCTTCTCATCCTCAAACTTTCGAGCCGCCAGCTGGACGGACAGAGGCAAGCCATGGAAGCTTTCTGGGTTATACAGTGCTTCCAGTCGCTGGTCTTCCGGAGAGAAGGGCTTGAAATTCCCATACTTGGAGTCAAGATTCCGATCGACCGTCATGTTTAGAGGCAGGTTGATGGCGGGGAAATCGACGCTGTTGTAAATCGATGTGTAGGAAGTGTCGAGCCATTGATCGAACGGCAGCGCAGTGTTTGCAGCAGTAACAGAGAGCAAGGCGTCCAAAGGCTTACCGCTGCTATTCCACTCGTCATCCATAGCGCTTGTAAGATTCATGAGCCTGATGTTGAGATCGTACAGCGTCTGCACCGAGATGGGGAACCGTGGGGAATCCGGAATGAAAATTCCAGTCCGGCGGACAATCTCAGTGATGGGCTCCTGTGATATGAGCTCCGTGATTCCTTCAATGCCTTGGAAGAGAAGAAATTCCTTGCAAAGCTCCCACACCGTGCTGAGGTCAGGAGGATTGAATGGGACCAGCTCTATGCCGGCTTCTCTAAGCCGATCAATGGCTGCCCTATAACCACGCAGCACCGGAGGAAATAGATGAATAAAAGTGTTCGGGCTTTCCACGTCCCAGACTCCGATTCGGGGCTTTTTAGGCGCTGTCTCGTTGCGCCAAGCGCTCGGATACAGCTGAATGCTTGATCTTTCCCAGGGCTGGGCATCCGAAACAATTTTGGAGACCAGACGAAGGTCGCGGACCGACTGCGCAAAGAAACCCTCGCCCGCTGCCGGGCCAATTCCAATGCGACCTGGAGACCAGGGCAGATTGCGGCCGCCAGGAGGTAACCTGGATCCGCTTGGGCGAAAGCCAATCGCTCCATTGGCGTGGCCAGGCATCCGGCAGGACCCTGCCCCATCAGAGCCGACACCAAAAAGAGACGAACTGGTCGCCATTGATACGCCCTCTCCACCTGTAGATCCTCCCGCGCCAAACTGGCTGTTATGGGCATTCAGGGTGCGACCCCAAATAATGCTGTTGGAGTCCGCCGCAAGTCCCGTCTGGGGCATATTGGTCTTTGCAATAATGACGGCACCAGCGTCGATGAGGATTTGGATGAGGACACCATTGTCAGGCGCAATAGCGTCTGCGAGTGGAGTGAGCCCTTCAGATGCGGCGAAGCCCTTCAAGTCCATGGCATCTTTGATTGTCATGGGGATGCCATGGAGAGGGCCAACAACGGAGCCGTTTCTCTGAAAGATGCTGTCAAGCTCCTTGGCGCGGTCAATGGCTGCTTTGAAGTTGATTTCAGTAAGGTGATTGGCCAGAGAATGCGTTGCAGTCGCGCGCTTGCAGAAAGCAGTCACAACCTTTTCTGCTGACAGATTACCAGAAGCAATCCTTTTCGCCGTTTCCGTGAGATCGTACTTTGAAGTATCTGTAATGTCCAACTCTTCGGCGGACAAAACCCCGCTCTTGATAACGACTTCACGGGGGCTGAAGCTGGTGCTGTTGGAAGGCGGCGTCACTTTCCATTCCGAGGGAATCAGTGCTTCACGCTCCGCCCTCTTGTGATTGACCGTCTTTTCCCACAGCGGGGTGTCATTTCCAGCACGTGCAGATAACATGATGGCAGATGAGCGGGCAATTGATGAGCCGCGAACGTCGTGTGGACTGTGATGAGCACCATATACGAGTGCTCCCTGCTGAACCAAGACACCGAGAGTAGAAAGAGCGAAAGAGGTTTTCATGTCGATGAATAGAATGAAGTATGAGCATGAGTTTAGTAGAATAACATTTCCTGCATATTTGGGACATCTTTCGGGTTTATGAGCTTTTGAGAACTATCAACGATCATTAAGAGTTACATTATAACCGCCGCAACTGCCGATGATTGTGTCTACCAAGCTGCGGCATTAAATTAAGCTATGTCGAGATTATGCTATATCTAATTACAGCGAGCTTCTACCATCAACTGTATATGATCAATTACTGTTGATTAGCCCATTACGCAACCGTGCTAACCCAAAATCGAACGATCGACCAATGATTTCCTTGGCGAGTTGCGTATTTCCTGTGCCGGTGTCCGCGCATTCCGATTTCGATTTCGCACTGCCGCGCCGTCATATGGGGTAGGCGCTCAGGCAGCAGCTGTCAAATGCAGGGGTATCGCGAGATAAGGGCATAGGCTAAGGCATCTAAAAGAAAGGTTAATTTATATACTAGGTTATACCTACCTTATTACGGTATTTTTAATTCTCTTAATATTACTATAATTT